>QKMX01137803.1:0-17096 GCA_003401595.1 Venustaconcha ellipsiformis
AATAATAATATCATAAGCAATTCAGCTATGCATTACGCATTATGCAGGTCGCTCAGGACACCGATCCGGTGGCCTAAATGATTAGAGCGTCCGCTTCAGATGTGAGAGGTTGCGAGTTTGAACGCCGGCCGAGTTATAACAAAGACTTTTAAACATGGCAGTAGCAGCTGCAGCTCTTGGGTCTCAGCATTAGGAACTTAATACTAGGACTGTAACTAGGTGGGACATGATGCCCCAGTGCTAGAAGTAGTAAAGGGAAACAACATGTTTAGCTCAGAAACCCTCGTTTCCTCTCCATAAGCCTTCGACGTTGATATTCTCTATAGCTCCGATGATGACTTTCACCTGACAAAATATGAGGATCTCTGATCTACAAACATCTTGTTTTCTATTACTACTGTTACAATCATGTTTATTTTCATACTTGCTAACTCTCATTGGCAGAATTTCTGTTAAAATGCTGTCTATAATACGGAACTCTCGTATTAAGTCGCCCATATCATATTTTACTTCTTGCAAATAAGATCGTATCTGATAAAATAAATTTGTATAAGTGATACATGCTGTTTTTTTCTTTTTGGTCTCAAGTCTAGGCTCAAAAAAACACCTGATATTATTAACAAAAATGGATTTACCAATGCGGCAATTGAAATTATACCAGAGCTTGTTATCATCAGTGGTAATTGTGATATTACTCGAAGTATTCTACTTTAATAATAGCATCATTGTGTTACACACTAAAGGTTTTGGTGATAATATCTGTAATATTACATTGGAGATTCGACATCTTGTTTAGGAATTTTTACTGAAATATGATTGAAATCGATAATCTCTTTTTAGTTATGCAATATTTGTTTACAATCATAAAGATCTATTTGGTTCACCAAATCACTGAATATTTTTATTTTTCATCAACAAGACCGAGTACCAAGCTTAATTGATTCAAATTAAACTTTTTGAGGACAATATATTGTCTGATAATTGAATATGCGACAACGAAATTTATCAGCATTAATTTTTGAAGTGATTTTCGCCCAAGAAAGGTTATATGTGTAGTGGTATTTACTTTAAGCCATAATGTTTCGTATTTTGTGAAAATTTTCTCATGACTACCTTGTACTAATTTCTTAATGATAATTGTCTTTTGCGTTGGAGTGATGGAAGTTTAGCATAATGTTCTTCAACTAAATAGCAATAGGAACCAATCACTACACTACGCTGTTCGAGTGACTTCCTCACAAAACTGTTCTCGCTTATCATCACCGATATTGCCTATTTCGTTCTCAAATTCTTTGATTATCGCTAGAGATGTGATAACAATAATTGGATGAATTCTGGAGCTTTTATACGCATCATTGGTAGAAGTGCATTCGAGTATACATTTTATAATTAAATCCTAATCCGCCGTAATTGTACGAACTTTAAATATGGCTTCCTTTTCGTGGTAGTACATATCGAGATGTTTAAAAGAATTTCGTTTTTAAAAACTACTGTATAACTTATTGTTGCTTTTGATTCCTATTATTTTTTATTCTGCTAGTTTGTTGAGGTTATAATATATATTGTTTACTCATTCTTCTTCCTTTACTGTTTCACCATTAGCTCGTTCTTTTAGTAAGCTTGATTTATAATCAAATCTAGATTTTCAAGATTAAGCTCGAGCAATATTTATTTTAGCAGGATTTCAATTTGTTTATGTTCTTCTATACAATTATCAGGATGACAGTAACTGCTTATAACATCAACGTCTCTTATTGCTTCAAGTAGTTGTGGTGGTTGATCATGCATTACGAAACTATTTTTGCTCTTTTGAAAATGGAGAGTTTATCATTGAAATTAAAAATATTTCTTTGCATTTATACACGTGCGAATAGTTATTCGAACCCAGCATCTTTTTGGGGTTAAACTATTAAAATGTTATGTTGCAATGATCGTAAATAATTATCTTGACATTTATGTTACAACGATAGATCAAATCTGATCATCAAGTGTGTATATTTGAAGTGCTGTCTGTCCTGGAAACGAATGTTCAGCACTGATAACCTAAACTCGGAAATACAAGTACTTGCTAACAGTATTTGAAGGATTGTAAATCATTGTGTTGTTGAGATATAAATGTTTGTTGTACTGTATAGTATTACCCAGTCGATATCATTGTTTGATTCTTCCAATCGCCAATTATAAATTCAACCAACACATGAGTTTAATTGACCTCGCAAACGAAATTGCCAATTAGCAACTGCAATGGGGCATTTAATTTCAATCCAAAGTTTTGAACTTCTCTGCTAGTAGACCATTTTTGTCTGTTATAGAAAGCATGATGAGGATAATTATCAGATAGCATAATCATGTACGTACCTCAAACCCAACTCGGTTATCAGTTGCATTAAACAGTCTTGCAATATACTGAACATTGTTTCTGGTTCGTTTTATAACACCACCATATACACTAGCATCGTACGCTTTATTTGTTAGATCATTATTGTTAAAAGGAACATATGTCTTAGTTATTTTGTTCTTTCTTATATTAATATTGCCTGACATCTACAGGATCGGCTTAAAAACCAAACAAGTGCTCCTTTTAACAGAGCGTAACTATTAGCATCAGTCTCATTAGCTGGTGGTGAAGTTGTCGGTAATCCAGTTATTTTGAGTTATTGCTCTCACAAGGCTATCTTTCATTGTAGCGCCAGCTTTCACGTCAGTAGATTTTAGTTGCATATAACTTACCACTTGTGTGCTATCAAAATGTGCTGGTGGATACTCGGTTTCAAGCCAAATAATTGTTTAACTTGACATGTTAATATAACCTGTAACAGTTCCACTGGTTTTATCAAGCATGTTATCGTCAATATACTTCAAATGTAAATAACTTACCGCTTGTGTTTGATTTAAGTTTTTTGGCGGATACGCGGTTTCTAAACTTATTAACTTTGTCCCTGGCATATCCAAGTTAGCGAGTAAAGTTCCTTATGTCAGTGATTGTTTGTAATTATTGATAGTTTTTACTTCTGCATAACTTTCAATTTGTGTAACATTTATATAACAAAATTTATTGGCCGATATTTTGTTTCTAATCATAGATCTCGTTGATTTGACATAACTAAGTTTCATGTCATTGTGTAACCAGTTTTACATCAACTGGTAATGACGCATGCATTAATATGGGTTCGTCAGCGGAGTTTTATCCCGCACGTGCTGTTCAAAAGTTTGTGTAATAGGCCATATTAGGTAAATTATATAACATGAAAATGTATCAGAAAAATGGTGAAGTCAACGATATTAAATTTTCACAGCAAAGGATTATTCAAACATAAACATAATAACGAACTTCCAGATTCTCACTATCTTACGTTTGGTCGTTAAGGTCAAACAAATATTTTGCTAAATCTCTTACTCAGCGATAAATTTTATTACTATAATGTATATATTAATAGAATTAATGCACAACAAGACAAATACGATTTATTACGTGAATAAAACGTTAAACTTTGTGATGAGCGTGTCAATGTCGATGATATTTGTTTAATAAAACAACCAAAGTAATTAATCTCTGACGATATTCCTCTAAACAACGAGAGAATAAGATTAAGTGGCACTTCCATTATCGCCTAACAATGTAAATGGATTTATCTTATAGGAAGGCATTTATAACGTTGAGACGTTTATTAGGTGAAATAGGGGACGTTTGATACTGCTTCCAGGACCAGAAAAGATTTTGGTGAGAAATATTGCCAATGGGCAATGATGTGATTTGACAAAAGATAAATTTATTGAATTATACCACCAAGCAGCTAAAGAAAAATACAATTTATTTTTGTTTTATAAACTAGCTCGTGATCGAACTAAAATGTTTCTTTATTTTATTGATATCTTTCTATAGATATATTTTATGTCGCGTATGATAAATAAACAATGGACAAGCATAAACAAATATTTTGATTACTGAAGAAATTTATTACAAGTCGAGCTGCTTTAAAGAAGAAATCACCAAACGTTATAAACCTGTTTCCAAGGTCGTACAACCAGAAATATCAGCATAATCTCCATGTGAACTAAAGAAACAACAAAGAAAAAGGATTGTTGGGTCAGGTTCAAAAAAAAAACAATAAGCAAATGAGGATGAAACATGTTTTAAAAATTCGAGGAAGCAATAGAAACAGAAAGTAAAATTCAAGAGGTAGTTGATGTTGAGATATTGTAAAATGAAATTTTGAACAATTAGTAAATATATCGAAGGAAAATATTTCTACAGAATATGTTAAAAGGTTTTATTGAGTTACATGTTAAAGAATTAGAGGCTGATGCTATTCAAAGCAAAGTAAAATGGTCAGAAGATGATTATACTAAGTTTGCTAAGGTATTAATGACTATGATGAAGATAAGTAGTTTTTTTAAAACTCTTAATAAAATGCGTCATGGAGTAATTTCATCAGTTGGAATTGAAGCTGTAAAACAATACCGAACTCGTAAGGAAGAATATAAATAAACTTTTATGTCATGCTTGGAAAATTTGAAAAAATACAGTAACAAAATTAATGTTAACCAAAGATTCGGTTTTGGTGTCCGTGTTTATACATCAAACGCAGATCTGGCTGACAGACTATTGCTGTTGATATCATAAGAACCAGGTTATGAAATCATTAAAATCGACAAAGAAATCATGGAGATATTGATAATTTAAAGTCGAGTAAATTGCTGGCAGCAGACGAGTATGAAATTTTACATAGCGATATTTCTAACAACTTTTATTATAAATGTCACTAGCAATATTTTTTTATTCAACGCAAGCAACGAGAAACAGCGCCAACGTATCAGTCTACTATAATATACCAATAACACAATATCCCGGTAAACAGTAAGAACTCGGATTGATTTTTGATACGGTATTTGGCATTCTATGGCAAATTTAAAAACAAATATCAAAGACGACTTTACATTTAATTCTGGTGCTTGGATATCAGTCAAAATACCACAGGGAGGATACAATCTAACTGATGTCAAAAAAACGATAATAGAGCAGATAACAAAATACATTGCCGCAGACAATTTTTAATTATCTCCAAACTATAATATGCTACGAGCCTGAATCACATTTTACAAAATTACAATCGAACTTTCACCTGCGACTGGTATCGCATTGTTGCTAGTATGTAAAAATCAGAACAAAGTGATGGAGATTTCCCCTTTAATCAATTGATCTCTTGCAGCAAGTGTTACTCAGCCAAGAAAAGTCAAGGTCTTAACAATTTATAGCTTTTCACTAAATATTCCGATTGGTTCACTGATGTAAATTACTCATCGACAAATAAATAGACGGTCCGATTACTCTTGAAAGTCATGTAACCGATATAATGATGTAACTAACAGATCAAACATTACGACAATTAGATCTCAACAATGAAATTGTCACGTAATATTTTTAAGTAGACATTATGTAAACCTAATTTAATAACAAAGATGAGACAAAAAAAATGTTCATTGAAGAAACATTGTAGATAGATTTGTTGGAAATATATTTTAAAAAATAGCTGACAAAATCTCAGGCAGGAATTGCTAGTAAAGGAGCAACAATTGCACATTAAACAGGTAAAGTTTTTGAGACGTTGGCAGCTAGTGCAAGCGCAGTACAGAAGGAAAAAAGATCGCTGATAAAATTCAAGGTGACGCGGAAATCTAATGAGCAATATCATATTGCACAAACATGTGAAACAGAACGAGATATGATAGCTGCAAAAAAAAACTTCTGTCACCGCATGGTACAAATCGGTCTAGTTTAGCAGCAAATCGTTCATAAATATCATCATGCTAAGTCTTTCTAATGTTTTTCCTCTGGTAATGTTTTATCGTCTGGTTGTTTTTAAATGATTGCTTCTATAATTGTTGTTTGAGATTTAGCAGCTACTTCGTAAGAACCTACTTGTCTACAACCAACATCCTGTGCATTATTTTAAACTCAGCTTTAGATTAACAAGTTTTTAGCGTATCAAGAAACTTTTTATGTTAATTTCTCTTTCCATATTGTTTATATTTTTTTGATTTCAGAAAAGGTTTTTGTAAGTATTCACTGATACAACATCGAAATATTTTTGTTGGATCTCGCGTTATTTTATCAAATAAAGAGAAATTATATTTATTTTTATGTTTGCTTCTTGTAGCTTTGTGATAACGTTCGATAAATTTATCTTGTGTTACATCTCCACATTTTGCGTTCGCAATATTCAGCAATTCAACATTATCTAGTCCGGGAAATAGTAAAAAAAAAGCTTGTATTTCGTCTGATAAATCTGTCAACATTACAACATCTTGCGCCAGATAAATCGAATTGCATTTTTTTATTTCCTGATTAGGAAAAAATAAGGTCTTGTTTTATTTATTTCTTTCTTCGTTGAATGGTTGAAAATCATCAGAAACAACTATTTTATGTTCCGTTGAGTGAAGTTTATTTGCCGGAATTAAATCCTCAGGTTGCCTAATCATACAACAATCTTCACCAGCGTCATGATCGTCGCACATTTTATCATTGTGTGCATTTAGGAGCTCGCATTTATCCTGTTGCAGTTTAAATGTGTAAATGTATAATCGGTCAAATTAAAGTTGTCCCCGAGAATTAAATTCATTAAGAAATTCGTTTTTTCTGATCAGGTCCGATCAACAATAAGATAATGACAGTCTGGAATTTCTTTGCATGTTTGTGTTTTACTAGTCGCTCAGTATCACAATTTATTATCGACATATATAAATTGTTCTTATATAAACTTTTTTATAAAGATAACATTAATGATTTATTACACAAAATTTGGAACGTCACAGAACGGATCAGTTTGGGAGACTGGTAATAAAGTGGTTGAGTTATCAGGTATTTTAAAACCATCTGGAGACACTATAACTGGCAACCTCTATATGTCAAATAAAAGAATTCTAGATTTAGAAACAGATTATGCACCAATTAACGCTGTAAATACACAAGCTGTATTTATTTAATGTTGAAAACTGTTGATGATGAAAAAATAGATTAAACTGGAGGAACAGTTACTGGCATTACCAAAATGTCAGGTAAGAAATTAAACCGCACATCAACCTTTAGTTTGGGATCCAGCTCAAGCTGTAAGTTATATATAGTTGTTATTTGTTGATGATATTAAAGTCTACACAGCTGGTGGAGCTATGTTTGGTTAGGCAAGTATGTCAGGTAAGAAAAAAATAGATTTAGAAACTTGATGAAAAACATGATAAAACTGAAGGAGTTGTTCTTAGCGATATCAGTATGTCGGGTAACAAAATGAAAAAACTTAGAAACTGCAATATCCACCTCAAAAATTAAATAGCTCGCAAGCTGTAAGTTTAGCTCCGCTAAAATCTGTTTGATGACATTAAAATTGATAAAGCTGTAGGAACAGTTACAGGTGATATCAGTATATTAAATGAAAAGAAACAAATTTAGAAACTGTATATCCACCTCCAAATTTAGTTAGCTCACAAGCCGTAAGTTATTTACAATTGAAAACTGTTAATGATAAAAAAACGTGATACAATTGGTGGAACAATTACTGGCAATATTACAATGTCAAATGCAAAAAATACAGGATTATCAATAACTTCAGCTCCATCTACTGATACAGATTATATTAGTTTCGCACAACTACGCAGAGCGCTATCGCCTTATTTACATTTAGCTGCTGGTTTTATGACAACATCTATTGATATGCGAGGATTTGGTGTGTTTAATACTTAACTTGATAAAACAGCTTTGACTGATGATGGTCGTCTAATAAACGTCAAATTTGTTAAAGATAATTTTGTCAAAAAATGTTGGCAGCCCGATGACTGGAACGTTAGATATGGGATCTAATAAAATGAAATCATCGCATGTTTCACACAAGTTTAATAAATAAAAAAATATGTAGGTTAGTCAAATACGGAAATATCGAACAATGTTACGTATATTTCAGCAAATTATTAATGCTCGCTGGAGGTTTCATGAAGGGGATGATAGAAATGGGTTTAAAGAGAATATCAACCGCATATGTTCTAACTGTAGAAATCGATTTGGTAAAAAAAGCATATGTCGACTCAGTTTCAAGCGGAGCAGTAAAAAGATCAAGAACAAAAATGTTAGATTTACTCCAAATTTAGTTGATTCAACATCAAATCGAGTTGAATGTATTGCTAGCGCATCTACACAAAATCCAGGAAATTATCCAAATCAAGCTTTTATTTAGAAGTGCGATATCTGCAGGACCTGAGTGGAGAATAGCTGGAAAAACATCAAATGTTTGGTTAAAAATACAATGTCCGTATACTGTTGCTATTTGGCACTTTCAGCTGCGTGGATGATTAACTTCTGGAGTTGGCAGAATATATATCTGGAAATTGAAAGGATCAAATAAAGATTCGACTTGGACTGATTTATATACTGCAAATGTATCATATAGTTCAGTTTCGCAATAAATTACTTTAACAGCTGCGAACATGACAAATAAGTATATTTATTTCAGGATATTTCTTAGCAATGTAGGTAAATTCGTTAAAATTGTAAGAAAAATTGGTGCGTATTATGATAAAGATAAGGTTCAATATTTACCACCTACATTCCGGCGATCAAGCCAACTGTCACTACAACAATATATAAAAAATAAAAGAACAGTTTAATAATTTATTAAAAGACTCACAAGACAAAATTACATTGAAAGGATTATTTGTAATAAACTTTATGCCTGCGTATACTATGTGAAGAAAATATCTACTTGTTAAAAAGTTTACAGTATATGAAATCCCTCTAGTTTAAAATATATTAATGAAGCAAAACAAAAACTAAAATTTTATAAATAGTTCAGTTTCTATTATTATCCTTGGAAAACGGGAATTTTTAAACAAATATAAGTTGGTTAAAGAAAAATGATATTTTAACAAATATATGATATATCTAAACCTCAGAGGTTTATCATAAGTATAAGGATTGGATACCTTCAGCCATCAATACTAAATTTAGAAATGTTGTAGATATTGTTGCTGGAACTAGTGTATCAATTATTTTGTAAACAACATTTTAGCAAGCAGTAAAACAAATAAAAATGGAAAAAGAAATAAATTACTGATTTTAATATCATTTCACAAACCATTCCAAAATCTGATCTCGAGCGTCTGAAAGAATATTATAAATATTATTTAAAAAAAAGCTTTTGTGCACCAAAAAATGTTATAAATATTATCGAATATTAATTAGTGCAATTTCATATTTGTCATTGTCAATGACAGAATCGGTTATAAATTGTAGAGGAGCAATGATAGATCCGTTATGATTGATTATCTGTTTAATTGGGGTTAGTTTATCAAGAATAAGTAAGCGAATAAAGCCATATTTTGCAAAAAAAAGCATCTTGTTGAATATGATTAATTGATTATGTTTTATAAAACAATATTGAATCAGATTCGATCTTATATTGGTGGTGTTAAATATGATTTGGAGGAACACCTTCGTGATTTTCATGCAATAGATAGCGTTTTAATAGATATACAGGCAAGCAGGGTATGCAAATTAAGAATAATGTTTTCAAAAGATTTTCTAAACATTCGTCTTAATTATCATATGATTCATATTTATCCGATTCATCCTTGACACCTACAAAATCTTCTAGATCTTCTAGCATATCACGTCTAAGTTTTAAATTATTTAATAGTTTATAAAATTAATATTTTCTTTTTATCACAAGAATTTTGTTCATATTTAAAACTTTGTATAAAATCTTTAATAAAAGTAATATATATTGCTAATGAGAAATACATCTTCAATTTCATTATATAAAAATTTAGCTATTACATTTCCAATAAAATTTCTTGAAAAGAACATTGACCAAACATTACATCAACATAATATATTTTCTACATTAAATAAATTATTTGTTATACAATGATGTAATTTGCCTCCATATTCATTAAAGTTTGATACATCATCATCAATAATTTTAACCGCTTCAATAAAACATCATAGCATGTCAACAATGTCGTTATATCTATCACCAAGAGATACATTATGTATTTCAACACATTTTGAACACTTCTGAAATTATAAAATATCATACTCAGTAATATATTGTGGATCAATAAATTCTCATGAAGATCAAAGTTTTAATTATATCCATCCGTTATATTTATTATAATATTTTGTATCTCGGTTTAGAAATGTTTTTCAAAAAATACGTAATAAAATCCCAGTAGTAGGCATATTTTGTTGTTTCTAAATCAGAGACCCCACCCCAAAACAAAATTAAATCATTATACATGTGTTAACGTAAAATATTTCGCTGTGAACTTCTAGCTCAAAGGATTAAAAATGTGATTAAAAAAGCAAATTATATTTGTTTGGAGGTTTGAGTTGTTCATCTGAGGTAGAAATCACATCATCGGCTACTACTTCATTTTACCACGATATCAGCCAATTTGTAGAGTACACTATAGTACAATGTACCGATTATGTGATAAATGGATGTGTGGAAGGTGATAGGGAATGTAGTACTGGATCTACAGGATAGGTGATAGAGAAACGACAGATACATTGATCTAACTGTTAACTGACGGATCAATGTATGTAAATGACAAAAAACAGATGAATGAATTTAAAGGATACATGAAAGATTAATGAATATACGGAGAAGTGACAGATGAATTAATCTCAGTAGTCCGTGCAATTGCTATTTGAGCTTTCTTAATATGGAATGAAATAATGATATATGTTAGCTCACAAAATGTCTTTCGATATTGATTACTAGTTTTCTGACACTTCAAAACTCTGAAAAAGAAAGCAAACCGAAATGATAATTTTGTATTAGATCAACAAGTACTTATCTGTTCATGGAAAACGTTGCTTATCATAAAGTAGGTAAACCGAAAGACAGAAGGACAGTTAGCTATTAGTAGTAAGGTGTGCATATAATTATATATAATTATGTATAAATAAAAAGGAACTGTCTCAATGCATTGTGCGATTGTGCTATACAATCGCATGTGAAAATGGTAAGCCCATTTATAAACAAGTGTGTAATTAAACTGATCAGACTAACGGTACACTTGCTGCATTATTTTTCAGCCGATTACCTATGCACTTTAACTCGATATTTGTTTTCCAAAGTACCTTCTCTACAGAATACCAAAAGCACATAATGAAATCCTGTGCAATATTGGAAGTGACAGACGGATAATATGTTGATGCAGCTCTTTAAATTCTACTGCAATGCATACCTAAAATTTACCCAAGTGTAAATTTGTAGCTGGAACTAATCTTGCTATAATTTTACCGTGTTATTAAACTTGGACTTTTTCTGAGAACTCATTTTCTAATGATAGTGTTCTCATTCAGGGAGAGAAGGGTGGGGCTTTGTTAAAGTTAGTCTCCATTGTGTAAATTTGTCAACATAATTAGTTTCAGGAACTATAACAGTCGGTATATTGTATTATTTACCTCATATTAGTTTCCCATACACACTTATATTGCCCAGACAATCTTTCAAAGTCACTAGATTGAAATTAGGTCACACCAAATAAAATTTATGTCATAGATTGGTCATGATTGGCTGAACGAATCTCGAGAACTTTGTATACAATAACACGCAATATGGACACAGCCATACCAGAAATATGTTGGACCTTACCTCAAAGTTGTTTAAAAGTTAACAGTAGGAAAGAAAAGACAAAACGAATGTAATATTGTGGGAACAGACGGATGCACGTGTCAGGCGTAGATTACACATTACTTTTTTGACATACAAAAGGTAAGCTGGAGGTGCAATTTATATCAGCAAGACCGCTTTGTCCCCAAATAATTACACAGTCCCCATTCACTTCATCCCATGGTTGTCCTGGATTCCAGAAGAGATCAAGCGCCTCTCCTTTCCAATTCACCCAGTGTCCGTCACTAGTTTCATCCAACAAACCAATGTATGTCCACTCTGTGTAAATAATAAATATTAATATGCAGGTATCATGCTTCGTTCACACCTACGTACATGCGTACATTCACATGCATTTATAAATGCATGTGAATGTGTGGATGGATGCATGCATGCATGTATGTATGAAGCTGTTTCTTTAAACTGATCACTTGTGGAAAGGTGGATATATTGTTCGTTTATGTCACAAAAAGTATCAAGAGATTTGAATTTAATGTGTATTAGAATTAGGAAAACAAAACGCCTTTATCAGTTAGAAAGGACTTAAGGGAAAACGCTAACTATATGCATTCTCGCGTACTGATTTTTCCGTCTATACTATTGTTATGTATATGTAATTTGCATTTTGTAATGTTCAGTTTTCATGATTAATATATAGGTATAACTCTATTTAGAACTTATTTCCAAAATCAAGTTGATAGTGACATTTAATTCCTAAACACAATTTATAATATTTCTCTATGAGTATATATTAAATGTTCTGATTATTATTAATGGTTAATATTCAAATAGCAGAGCATTTTAAAAAATGGTAATTTCTATATTGGTCAAGTAAAAGGATATTAAGCTTGTTTGCAATAGGTTTATTCATTCTTGCCTTACCATTTTTAGCCGAATCAGTTTTAGTTTTTCTTCAATATTTTTAGTGGGGGTAATTATTCTTTGGAATTACAGGATACTCAATACAATTCTTGAACTGAAACATTCATTTCGAACTATAGTGAATCCAGACAAAGACATGGTGGATTATAATGCTGTAATACACCTAAAGGCTGTTAGCGCATCGCCACATTCCATGCTATTGGCGTTATAACACATTCGAGAATATAGGCATATCAACACATTAAACATTGGAATGTATCTGGAACACCACTGGAGTTCAATTGCAACTTAATATATTTGGACATGTGGTATGACTAGTAAGAATATTACGGATTTAATTCATAATATCATAAGTTACTTTAATAATTTAAATTTGTATTCTATAGAAATACATTATTTGTTTTATTTCGCTCTTTTCTGTTACTTTGTTTAAGACGATAGAGTTATAGCATTTGCACTTACAAGTACCAATCATACATGCAATAGTATTACCTATATTTGACAAACATGTGTTGCATAACAACAAAATTACAGAAAAGGTGAAGAAAATTTGATACTCAGAACACCCCAAGGACTTCATAACGTGGAAACCCCATAATTATTCAGATTGTACACAATATTAATCTCTGTCAAAATCGTATATCCTTTTCAGAATGCACACATGATACAAGCTGTTTGAATTAGAGCTTTCATGTTGTTAGGATCTTCACATGAATAATTTTCTTAATAGCTGGCTATAGTTCTTTGCTTTTTACATCGTCTACTTATTTCGAAGATACTCGATGACTTTCTAACAGGAAGAATTATGTATTATATCTCAAACGGAAATAACATATATTCTGCATACAGAAATTCATTTTAATGTTACGTAAAGCAAGCAAAAAAATTATAATTTATCATCTTGCTGTCGAATCCTCAATCAATCAAGACGCTTAGGTCATTACGAATGAATGCAACACGTTATAACTTAAAGGTCTATATTCAGTAAAAACAGTCGCTAAAAGGTCCAAGCAAATAGACCATTTGCAATACACAATATTTAGAAAGAAGTTCTGTACAAAACGCCCCAAACTTTGATACACAGATTCCAGACATTAAATCTAGATGAATACTTTTTAATTAGATAAACTCTGAAACAATTATTTTCATAAGATATGCTTTAAATATTATTCTAAGATATTTCAACAGAAAGCATGTTACTGATCCAAAATGCTTACCTGCCGCTCTTCCATTCTGTTCTTAGTAATACGTCAGTTTATTCGGTAATGTTAGGAACACCAGGAAGTCTTGTTAAAATACATTTGGTTAAGAGATATCTTGTTCTTTCAAGACGTCGAAATAGCGTCATAACCAAATTAATAACAACAACACCTAAAACGACCTAGCTTAGCCCCACCACTTCCCTATGCTCCAATATACCATAAATGTCATACTTGGAGTGTGCTTAGAGAAAAGATATGTTTATGGTTGTGTTGTGCTTTTTTATTATTTAAAGTAACTTTAACATTATGTGCCGTATCACTACGATGTCTGTAGCGGAGCTGTTGATAATGCTGTCCAGAAATTACGGCATTATTCTAAAAACATGTAGCATCTCTCTTTCTTTGCCTATATATTCACATGCAAAATGAACGAAGGGACGGCGGACACCAACAATTTGTTTAAGTGTTTAGTACTTTATTTTCAACTGATTATTCGATGTCACGTATTACACATACCGTCATTTGTGACATTATGTCATCGCAAATTGCGTTGTAAAATCTGTACAGGTAGTAATGCTAGTAAGTGTCACAACGGTTGAAAATGATATTACATGTATCAGTGACTTTGTATACGATGTCGTCCTTATGTGTCACTTCCTTGCATTTCTGGCGCTGACAAATTCTTACATTATTATATTTTCTTGCTAATTTTACCGAACGTTTCAAATCTTTGAGACTTTAAAGTTGAGCTTAATTTTGAGGTGAAAGATTTTAAAATATAGTAGCAGTTTTCGATTGTTCTGTATAGTAAGTTGTCGTGCCACTTACCAGTCCCAAAAATGTAAACTGCATCTGTTATCTGAGCCTGGGTCGTAATGACAAGTAGTTTCGCCTTTTCAGATTCGCATACTTTCATCGCATCGTTGAACGTTGCCTTACTTGAATAGTACTTGACGCAGAAGTTTGAGCGGCCCAAGTTTACATTCCTATAATTCATATCACATGTGGCTGAAGGCGCTGTAAGATACGTTTCATAATTTGTTCATTGACCGTTTCCATAGTAAATGCTCCTGATCTTTTAATTCAACTATTACATCATTTTTTGTAATTAGAATGGAAATACTAGTAAAACTGATGTTTCCTTAAAACTATAAAGATACTATTAAAATATAAATCTAAAAATAATTATACCGTAATTGACATGCGTAATATGCAAATTAATTCCAAAATTAAACAATCATAAACAGTCCTATCCACCCTTATTTAAACTGCTGTTAAATCTGTTACCACGCAAAGCAGGTTATCATCAAAGAATGTCAATTTTGAGTATTTGCATGCTACGATTCTATAGGATTTTCCAAAAATGTATCTAAAATTACTTGAAAGGTATTGAAATCAGGCCTAATGTTATAGTACAGGGACTATTTAAATCACGCTTAATGTTATATTGCAGGGACTTACATGATTTATCGAAGGATGAAAGGTGAGATTCCACAATCTATTACCATGGATATGTAAACAGAAAAGGTGAATGATCATATACAATTTCATTTTGGCAGTGTACGTTTGAATTATTTTCTTAACTTCTCTTAGATAATGAAAGATGAAAAAGTCGAGAGAAATAAAGAGATAGACGAATAGACATACAGAAAAAGCAGGACTTACGGGCATATATCATATATTGTATTGCAGAGTTTAGGATCGTCGATTCCTCCTTTGAATTGTCCGATTTAAAGATTAAATGAGATTTAATCCTTCATTTAAATGTCAATTATAACCAAAAGAAGACGATAACACATATATCGAGCATCCACAAAACAGAGAAAACAACATTCTGACATCAAGCAAGCCAGGTACTTACCAATCATACTATAATATAAGACATAAAAATAACGGTAAAAGTAGTGTAAGCAATAGGAAGATAGTAACAAAAGGGTACATATTGAGACAACAAAATGTAGAGCCTTCCAAGCCATGAAAACGTGTGCATCAACGGCATTACTATTTAACTGTTTTTACGTTTCAATTATATTGCATGTTTTGTAAAACTGCAGGCATATTCAATTCAGTCACGAATTTTTCAAAGTTAATTTTAATTAAGCAGCAATGAAAAATCTAAATTTGTGAAAAATTTAGGATGTTCACCTTTTATTAATCACAATGTCATTATTGAAAATCCTTTTACTTCTGTCGATCAAAATGTCAAACATTGTATAGGTTGATTATGCTTCAGGTGATACAAGACAAACTTTGTTAATATTGCTAGGTTATTATTAACCTGTCCATTAATATTGCAAGAAATTTTCTTGGCTAGATAGTGGAAAACATTTGACTAGTTTACTATATCGGGGAATTTTACCCCTTTGCTTATTTGTTATTATACAATCATCCCAGCTGTCAAATATTATATCATAAGGAATGTTATTTGTTATTATACAATCATCCCAGCTGTCAAATATTAAATCATAAGGAATGTTATCGAAATACCCTTATATTTAGGTTCTTATGTGTGACCTTATATTTCAGTCCATTAGATACAATTAGACAACTAACTTTTTTCACAAATTACAACATGTGAGTAAACTGCACAGACCTGTTGGTAGCGTTTCATCGCTCCGCGCGGAATAAGAGTGAGTAAAATATGTCACTGAATAAAACACATCGGTAGGTGGATGTTTGGAAATTGCTGATTGATCTTTAGTTATATGAATTATTTTACATTTTAATAGATTCACCAAAATTGCAAGAAAATATATCGACTGCATTTTTAATTATAATCGCTTGAGAATGCAATGATTCGAAACTCAGTAATCAATATCGACATATAAATGAACTATAATAACAATGAGAATGTGTAGTTTTATACTTTGTTATCATCCTGAATTTGTTATTATTCCATGGACAGAATATTAATACATTTTAATTTTCAATACATCTTCATCGAAACAGCAATATGTAATCCTTGCCTGTGTAATAGCAATAGACCAATCCGTCTGCATGACAATGATCTGATACTTGCCTGTGTAATTGGCCAATCCGTCTGCATGACAATGATCTGATACTTGCCTGTGTAATAGTCCAATAAGTTTGTAGGAGAATGATCTGAAATTTGTCTGTGTAATAAACCGATCCGTGATACTTGCCTCTCAGGAATCAGGAAACAATAMTTCCWGTTCAGTACCCACGAATGTAGTTCTAGTCTATTTTTAGATCATTATTTCCTGTCTCCGTTTGTTGGTGATACAAGAGTTACATTTAGTCATTATTGGTAAGGATTTAAAGGCAATGTTTATTCTTTAGAATGACAGCTTATGGTGTGGTTGTATGTGTGTATTTCTGCGACAGT
>QKMX01137951.1:0-12656 GCA_003401595.1 Venustaconcha ellipsiformis
GCTACAGAGTTCAGAAGTAGGCTACCATATCCTGCCCCGTAAACGCAGAGCTAAGGGGTTAATGAGTTATTAGTTAAAGACTTTATGGTCGTATTATCGTAGTAAGAAAGTATAGTTCTACAGTCATTTATATGTGTCGTGGGATTCGATTCAAATTTATGTAAGGGATTAGGCCTGATAGTTATCTCCAGTAATACTTGAAACATTTGTGGAAAGAAATCTCCACTGTAATTCCTCTAATAATATTTCAGATGTTAATGCAAATCTTTTCACGTAAAGCAAAGAAAATTTAGAACAGTATTATAACAATAATGTATAGCAGCATTTTACACTAGTAGATAAGACCATAAATAAGAATATCTCTGGAATTCTTCTATCTAATCCAGTATCACTTATACTCTTGAAGTCATCAGCATTCACAAACTTTGATTTTGTATTGCAAGTGAATAGCAAAACGCTTTTTAGTGCTGAAAGGAGCAACACTGGCAGTGGTGGAAGCAACCATGTCACCAGTGTTAAAGCCCTGTATTCAGATATTTGAAAATCATTTTTTAGGGCATCAGATGCCACTCTCAGCTGAAAATTTGTTAGAGTGCTGTGTCTCACATTTGTACCCTATTATACTTAGATTCCAGGTGTCCTACCTGCATTGTCATAGCACTGCTCAGACATGGCATACTGGTGTTCATATGTTTTTAATGGTTTACTGCTGTAATAAAATCAAGGGGATGATTTACTTGCATTTTTTTATGTAGTCTTGAGGAAGGATTGCTAGATTTTTCTACCTTCATCATTTTACAACAGGTCATAACTTTGAATATTCATTTCCAAATAGTGAATAAAAATGAAAATCATTTGCCTTTAAACAATGAAAAGTTGAAATCAGGCTTTAAGTTTTTCTAAGTTTTTAATGCCCTTCTTATAAAACTGAATGTTGTGCAAGATTTAATTATGCACATCATACATTGAGGAGAGGCTTTCACACTTGGGGGTGGGGTGAATTAGAGAAGATTCACAAAATTTAATTTTAGTATGATCAACAGACAGTGCTTAAAATTTTGTAAGTTTTTTCTTTTAATTTTATCACCTTATCACATTTCATCACAATATATGATGTCACAGCCTTGATTCACCTCTCCCCAGTGAAAAGCTTCAAAAATAAAATTGGTTTGAAATCACTTTGTGTAGAAACACAACAATAAAAGACTGTGTTTTAAATTATTTAATACTTAAAAATAAAAATTTTGGTTTAGTCATCTAACAGAGAAATTATGGATAGGAAAAATGACTTAAAATCCAGGGAATAAAATTGTAGAATTATCATCTCCTGAATTTGGTTCTCATTATTTTCTTTCTTTCATGATGATACTGTAATATGACATAGTTTACATTTTCTCTGGTAGATGGCCACACATGTTGTTTTTATGAAGTTACATTTTAAAAAAACCCTTCTACCTCTCAGTCATGACACATCATCACACAGTCAGAACCCCTCCCTCCTTAATGTGTGACATCATGTATGGACATCCCCTCAATTTACAAATATTCAGTCATAAACATAAAACTTAGAATGCATAAATAAATTAGAGAGTATGTCCTCTCAGAATGAACATTAGATTTTCAGCCAATTTGATCATTTTTCACTTATTTTTGTGAAGCAAAATTAATTAAATTTTCTGATTCAGTCCTTTCTGTTAAATATTAATCCCACATTAGTGGAAATGTGAGACATAACAGTAACTTTTTTCATAGCAGTACTGTCAGTGCTATCAGTGTCAATAATTTTTTGTGAAGTTTCAGAATGCTATGAATTATGTTAATGCATGGGATGAGTCATTGTGAAGCAAATCAAATAAAATCACCCTTGGAGTAGGTTCATAGGGTTCACAGCAGTACATTGATTTGAGACTGGATCAGGTTATTTACTGCACAGGTTCCTAGATTCTGCTGAGGCTTTCTTTTAGCTCAAATACACTTTTGGTATGGTTGTCATCCATCTACTATCAACATATGCTTCTTATTACTCTGGAGTCCATGTTTCTAATCCATTTCTGATCAAACTTGGAATATATGTGTATATTATCATGATCTCCAAATAGGTCAGTAAAATGAGTGAGACCTGTGCAGATTAATGAGCTGATCTTGCATCAGATTGGCTAAGCTGTTGTTCTGATCAAACTTGGAATGTGGGCTTGCATCGGATTGGCTGAGCATATCAAGACTATAGTGGCTCTATTTTTGAATAGATTTTTTTTTTTAAAAAGCAAAAAAGCATGGTACATAGGCTTAAATCATCAATATATCCACAGAGTTTTATTGTGAGTGAGACTTCATATTAACTAAGGCACTCAACTTTAAAGATCAGTCACATATTTTGCTTCTGTACATGTGAAAAAGGTCAGATTTGGAGAAAATCTTCAGTAGGAAATAATTTTGTGCTTTAAATTGAAAATCATCTCCTTTATTTACTGTCTCTTATTTACTAATTATTATAAATAAAATCAGTGAATAGTTGCTGTGTCTAAACATACTGTTCACCTCTATTACCTTCATTGATTAATGCTTAGTTTTGCTGTTGTGTGCTACATGAATCCATAATGAGCTGACCATCTGTTTTTTTATCAGGTGTGTTGATTGAATGATCATTTCAGATTAAAAAAAGCACTGGGTCTTATTGCATCATATAATTATAACTTGTCCAAAGAAAAGAAAAATAAATGAGGAAAAGGGCAGTTGTTTCTCTTTTAAATTTAAAAAAAGTAAAAGGCAAGAAAATATGGACCAGCCAGAGAAAATGCAGGGAAATATAAAAACTATGCCACTACTACTCATTTAACATTCTTAAAGGTACATAAAAATATCACAAATTTGTGAATGAGGATCAAGGAGGTTCCTACATACATAGAGAATATTCAGCATTTGGTGGACATGTAATGTACTCCTCAAAGTAATTTTGTTGCATTGAACTCTGTTTATCTTGGCACTTTTAAACAATAATTCATAAACTATGCAACACAGTTATATTAAAACAATGAAGATGGAATTTTGGGAATGTAAGATTGACTTATAGTTTTAACAAACCTGTATATTTTCTTTATATAATATAATGTATTTCATTGCACTTGTGTTTATTTCTTGTCAGATTTTAATGAAACTTGCTAAATAATATTGCATCATGAAAATATTGTATTAGTTTCATTATGACCAAAATCTTGTATTTTATGAGGTAAACTTGTATTTGATTTGCCTAGTTTGTTTTACCTCTGGAGGCTGAATTTCAGTCAGATTTTGCTCCACCTTGGTAATTAAGCCTATAATTTCATTGGCTTATGTTCTATAATAGGTGAGTTCTGTGCATATTAATGAGATCTTGCATGCGATTGGCTGAGTTTGTTACCTCTCAGAATCTTGAGTATGTATCTAGCTTTGATTTAATTTAGTGAATACATTTATACCATCAAGAACATGGATGAGTTAGCTAGTGACGATGCATATTATTTATTTCTGTATCTTTGGAAATAAGTTGTATAAAATAATATAAAATGGGTAAAAACAGGATATCAAGTTTTGGAGACATACTTCGCAGAGTTATATTCTTGCAATAAATCAGAAGACTGCATAGTGAAATGGTCATCTGTTAAGACATGTAAGCAAAATTAAATTCACTTTAGTTTACTCAGAAAATTTTTATCAACATTAGTCAACAATTGTGACAAAATATGCAGTCAAAACATTCTTTCTTTAAAATATATTATGATAAACAATTAAGACAAATAAAGGCTTTTTTGATTAATCCAGCTTCATTTTTATCAAACTACAAAAGAAACTTATTAATCCAGAAACATGAGTATCACTTTTCCAATG
Source organism: Venustaconcha ellipsiformis (assembly GCA_003401595.1). Lineage (NCBI taxonomy): Eukaryota > Metazoa > Mollusca > Bivalvia > Unionida > Unionidae > Venustaconcha > Venustaconcha ellipsiformis. Next base: position 3,865 of record QKMX01137951.1, read on the forward strand.
ACATCGTCATTAATGTTGGCATAGACATCAGTGTTAAGTCTCTGTACACTCACCAAACCAGCATATAATGTAAATATATATATATATATATATATATCTATATATCGGTCTTTACATATACCGTAAAATCTCGGGTGTAATGCACACACATGTATAATATGCACCCAGACTTGCAGTGCCATCTTTGACTTGCCCTTCAATAAAACTTCAATAAAGTTACATCTAGGTAAAATATGCACCCTGAGTTTGGAAAGAAAGTTTTCATTAAAAAACTATTATACCCAAGATTTTACAGTATACATCCATCTGTTACCTTCTTTTATAGACCACTCAGGTGGCCCAAATGGTTAGAGCATCTATCTTGGATGCTGGAGGTCGTGGTTCAAACCCTGACTAAATCATACCAAAGATTTATACAAAATGGTACTTGCAGCTGCCTTGCTTAACACTTAGAATTAAGAGGTTAGTGTTTGGACTGGTGTCAGTGTAATGTGACTGGGTGGGACATGATGCTACATGTATGGGGCATGCTGCCAAAGTGCTAGACATCACTATAAACTGACAATATGACTTGAAAATTGTTAAAGATATATTAAAAATACAAATCACATGCACACACATACAGACACCTTCTTTTCTATACAATAACTTTAGTTTGAAACCAACTTTACCAAACTTTGTAGATGGCCTGCACTTGGGGTAAGGAAGATGCCTTTAGATTTTGGAGTCAAAAGGTCAAATGTTATTGTGATCAAAAGAAGTAAAATGATTTCCACACAGTAAAAAATTGAGGATAGCTTGCACCAGAGATGAGGAAGAAGCCAGCTAATTTGGAGCTCAAAAGTCACTGTGACCAAAAGAAAAAAAAAATTGTTCCATGATGTTAGTTTTCTACATTTTCATTGCATTTTTTTTCCCCCATAACCTGACTGGTTGTAGGGACAACACTGATGACTTTGCAATAATCTTCCTCCATTTTGCTCTGTTCACCGCTGTTTGAGACGTTGCAAAGTCCATGCTTGTCCTCTCCTTGATGTTATCTTCAAATCCTCCTGATATCTGCCTTGTTTTTTCTTTCATCTTTGTCAGGCCAGATGAATGTGAGACATAACCATACAATCTTAGTTTGCATTTCTTTATGGTGCTGAGCAGATCTTCATGGGATCCATTTTCTCTTTGGATTCGAATGTACACCCCCTCATTAGAGACTTGGTCCAAATATTAGATGAGATGATTTTCAGGATCCTTCGCTAGCATCGCATCTCTAAAGCATGGATTCTTTTTTCTAGTACTGCTGTCGGAATTCATGATTCACCTGCATAAAGGAATGTGGACATGACGAGGGAGTCATAATCTTGATCTTAGACCCAAGTTTAATGTTGATGTCCTTCCAAATAGGCTTCAGCCTAGCCAGTGCAATTGTCTGCACAATCCTGGAAAAAGCCTCTGGTTTTGAAACTTCATCAGAGGTTATATCATCTTTCATCCGGTTATAGCACCTAGGTACTTGAAGCTTGTCACTGTGCCCAGCTTCCGTCCATTCACTTTTACTTCGTTTTGGATGCCACTAGAGTTGTTGGTCATTATCTTGGTTTTTTCAGTGCTGATTATCCCTTGCCCTAGTGATGCTTGGTTTATACGGTTACTAAGGTCTCCATTTCTTATTCATCTCCTTTTAACCCATTGATGTCATCAGCGAAGAGTAATTTTGAGATTGTTCTGCCTCCAACACTGACACTGCCCTCATGGTCCTCCAAGGCATCCAACATGATCCTTTCCAAGTATTTGTCTGACTCCATCTGCGATTCTGAACCAGTCTCCTATGTTGCCATTATTGAGAACTGTACTAGCTGTCTTGTCATGTCAATATGGTGCTGAATAGTTTTGTTTATATTGTATATCCGCAGGGTGGCCCACAAAGGATGCATGCCATACGTTGTCGAAAGTTTTCTTGAAGTCAGCGAAAACCTAATAGAGGTCCTGTTGATTCTGCAAATACTTTCTACAAAGGATTCTCAGTCTGAAGATTATTTATATAGTGCTGCTTCCAGCTCTGAAAATCTGTCTGTTCTTCAGCAATGATGTCCTCTGCTTGGGGTTTAATTCTGTGATCTTAAGCATTACCTTGCTTGGGTGACTGATGAAGCAGATATTCGGTAGTTCTCGCACATCTGCAGATTCCCTTTCTTGGGGAAAGTGGTAATCAGGGACTGAGTTCATATGTGGGCCATTCTTTTGTTTGCCAGATTTTGTTGCAGATTGTTTTGAGGACATCTGTCAAGGAGGTTCCTACATAGAGGATATTCAACATTTGGTGGGCATGTAAATTTACCCCCTCAAAGTAATTTTGTTGCACTGAACTCAGTTTCTCTGGCAATGTTGCATGTACAGTCGTGAAACTTTATGGACTCAAAAAGAGGTCACAGTGACCTACATTTCATTCTTTAATGACTGCTTGGTATTTGAAAATTTCTTGGTAGAGCAGGTGTGGAAAAACTTTGTGGAATTCTTGTTTAAATGTCATTTTATCTGTCTTAGTGTGGCAGTGAACAGACCTTTTAAATAGGCACCCGATTCGTTACTTACATGCCTGAATATTTTGATAGATTGGCTTGGCCTCGATCTCTTGTATGCTGACTGTTTGCTGTGAAAATTCTGTCCATTGTCCATCCATCTATTGTGTGTCCGTTAGCACATGCTTGTTGTAGCTTCTGTGCCTGATCTACTTTGATAATTCCCATGAAAGTTTACACACACATTACACAAATTTAAACCCATGTCTAGTTGGTCTTAAGTAAACCTTATATTGCTCGGACATCTGTCTTGAAAATCTTATTATTACTCCTACTAAATGGATGGTTATATCAAGTTTATTTGGTCCTAAATGAAAATGGTACAAAAATCTGATATTCAGTATAGCTACCATCCATCTTTAGAGTTATTGCCACTCCTCCTGAATGGAAAGTAATGTTGCCATGGTACTTTCACCAGAAGGCTTCTTATGGTGTCAGGTTGGTTCCAAATAAAAATCTCAGTCTATCATCCAGTTTGGCTGCCAAGATTTCTCCTTAAAGGATAGTCCTACGAACATTGTGTTTTTCAGTTAAAGATTTCCCATGATATCTGCTTGGTGATAACAAAATGGTCCCATTGGATTTTTATTACAAGAAATATATGTCACCCGAGCAGAGGGTGATATAACATAAGATTTCATTGCGCAATTTTATGCAAGCTTTCTAAAAAGTTTTTCAGGTCCGACAGATGGAAACAAACCAAGTAAGCCCAGCTTTAAGCAGTATTTGCATTTCAAAAAAAAAAAGAGCAACTTCTTAGTGAAAAGGCTCCATTCATCATCACTTGCACATTTACTTTATCGATTTTAATGTACATTGCTGAATACAGTCCTCTGTTTTTTGTTTGTTTTTTTTTTGTTTCTTTATTGCTTAAGCTGGATCCTAGATAGACTGGCCCCAGCTCTGTTTCAAATCATCTATTTTTGCATGATTAAATGGACAACTTTGTTTTTTTTGTGAAAATTTAAATTCAGTTATTTGTGCCATATTATGTGGTCGCCTTTATCATTTCTGAAACGAATTACGTTCCCCATTAAGTTTAGATGGATTTTAACAATGTTTGATTTGGATCATTCTGACAATGGTGTTCTTCATTAACAGAATTTTCATCTTTGTCTTTAAGACTGATCTTAGCAATGTGCACAATCTCAGGCCTTCACGTTTCCCCCACCCTCTTTATTTTTGCACCAACACGATTTTGAAAATAAAATTCAACTAAATGTATAAATAAACCAACGAATGGATGCTCTGCAGCAGAATATGAACTCTCATGGCCAATTGTTTTGTCCCCATAATCTTTTTCATTTTGTTGGCCCCAATAAGGTCATTTGAAGCAGAAAAAAGTAATAATAAGAACATTCAGTTTCGAAGCACCACGCCTGTGAAGTGAAAAAGAGAAAGGAAAGCAAAGTAACATGCAATATGGTAACACCATTAGCCAGTGACGAGACATTTATAATACACTGTACAAGCATACCCATTTTATTAGTCATTTATTAATTAAACCAACAAAACAATATTTGCTGATTAATTTCTCCTAGTGTTGTCCTACTACTCCGGTGGCCTAATTGGTTAGAGCGTCCGCCTCGGGTGCTGGAGGTCGCGAGGTTGAACTCCGACCGAGTCATGCCAAAGACATAAAAATGGTTTTAGCAGCTGCTTCTCTTGTCGCTCAGCATCAAAAGGTTTGTGTTAGCCTGGTGTAAGATTAATGTGACTGTGTGGGTGACTGATCTTTCCTTAAACGATGTACTTGATATCCTGACTACGGATTAAACAGACCCTGCAGTTTGTCCCTGCATCAGGATCTGTAAATTTATTTCGAGACGCGTGCTAGAATAGTATGCGTCTAGCGGAAACTCGACAAGACATATTTGTTGTGTATCAACATTTTAGAAAGGAGTTCATGTGTATTTCTTGACCATTGAGATAGTTTTATAATGAATCCTCTGGGTAGCGCCTCATAAGGTTTAGAAAATATTTAAAAAATCAGATGTAAAAAGTATTTTACCATCTAAACGGACCGTTTTGAAAATCAAAATTAGTCGTCATTGTACCACTCATAATCTCATGTATCACCATCTCTTCTAGGGGTACGATGTTCCTTTGGGACATGTCTACTTCAATACTTACTAGGCCAATCAGACTGGAGCACAGATGATAAAATGCTTATAAAGATTTTACAGGTTTTTAAGATGTTCCAAAACGTACTTGTGTTGGTAAACAAGTCCACGTGGTGTGGGTGTGACCCATTGGGTTTCAGATAACGGTGATTGTGATTTGAAATTCAGCAGAAGCGAATACATGCTTTTCAAACATAGACTGTCAAATAAATTACTACACGAGTCTGAGTAAATACAAAGTTTCAAATATGGCCAGAAATACGTCAATAAATCTGAATTGTAAGATTTATCAAATAGGTAATACTTCATTAGGTCTGAATCATAAAAAGTGCCAGAGGACAATCAATACTTGTACTAATAATTTGAATTAGTTTTTCAGATAATAAATAATGGCAAAATGCAGCGGTCTATTGGAATAAACCGCTGTTAAAGAGGTGACAGAAATATTGCATAATTATAACTCGAAAGCAACATTATCTATTTCGAGAGATGGTGCTTGTTTGCTTACAAACTTAGACAGGATTAAAAATGGGGTACAGGCTAGATTTGTTATAAAATAACATGCAAACTGATTAAATGTTGGTGTTAATTTCAAACATAAAAAGAAATCGTGCATTAATTAAGCAAAATGCTGATTTTAAAATTATATTTAATAAGTAGCATCAACCATGGCAGCAAATTATTAGAACAATATAGTACTAGTTGGAAATTATGCATTTGGTTTTGAATAAATATAAAAGTCTGTATTTGACTCTATGTACGGTACCACTTTAAGATCGTAAAATCTTCAAGGTCAGTCTGCAACGATTCAACAAAAACAAAATGTAAAGGTCAAAGATGTCAAACAAAACAGTGAAAAAAAAGCAACTGAAGTGGTCTTTTTGTTTTAGAATTAGCCATAGCAATTATTTTTTTTACATCTGAAATTATTCATGCGTTTAAAGGTTATTGAAGAATTGTTGCAAGTGTTGAAAATAAAAGCTTATGTTATTACAGGATGTCCTGTTGGCTTGTTGATAACACCTTAAAATAATTTAGCAATTACAAGGTATTATCTGGATGTTTTTATACCATTTTCAAATGACTAACAAAGAACAGTAATTAAAACTCTTTACTTCGATTCCGAAATTCTAGTTGGTATATCACTCAGCTGTGGAAAGAAAAAATAAAAGAAAATTAACTAATTGAAAGACTGGCCAACTGATCGGTCTGATTTTACATTGACATGCATGCACATAAAAAATACAACAATGATAAATATTTTATATATTTTTAAAAAGTAGGTTTTGTGAGCTAAAGAATGAAACGGAAGATAGCATATACGACGTACTGAATACTTTACAACCTAGTGCTACATCTCACCTGTGTCCACCTGAGTTCGAGTCTCCATCATCGGCTCGACCAACGTGGGTTTTTGAGAAAGCTTGTCAGTCACTTACCGTCAATCATTGGTTCTTCATGGGTTCTTCCTCCACAAAATATATTGGCCACCATGTCTAGCCTTCCATGTATTGAAATATAGCCTTACACCGCTGAAAAAGACAACCTAGTCCCACGAAAAGCATCTGTAGCGGAAGCGTTTCACTGAACCTTACAAACTTGATTGTGGAAGTATTTCAATAAAAATTAAAAGTAGAAATTCTGACGTTCTGTTAAATATGATTGAGGGATTCAGTAGCACTCGTCGCACTGAAATAGACACAAGTTCTGTTGGCGCAAACAAGTTGTAATGCATATAAAAAAAGTATGGAGATATCTTCTCGGTTACATGAAATAAAATGATGCATATATAACATGTAAATTTAAAACAGGTGAAACATTTAAAATTTCCAAATACTGAACAAGGTTAGAAAAGAAACATTTATATGGAGGATATCTTGGCAAGAAATTTTAGTGAATCAATTTGTTCACTAACTTGAAGGATATAAATGGCATGTATTGCGAACACGACGTATATGCATTAAAAACAGGATACAACGTGCAAAAGATTTTTAAGAACAAAACAATGAAACTGTAAAATGTATGCACTTGTGGAATGGAAATTAGATGGTGAATTGCTAAACAGTTAGGGACCAGCTGTAAATATTATGCCATAAAATAATTGGAACAAGCACAACACATAGATATAAGCAAGAAGACGAAACCTCTCCGTTCTTGAAAGATAGTGAATTTATAGAATGTGACAGCTGTGGAAAACACAACGTATTTGAACATAAAAGGGTTAAAGCATGTACTGCGTGTGAATTGATTTTGATAATAAAATTTGATGGAAAAAGAAACAATTCCCTAAACCAAATGGAATATACAAACAAAAAAAAAAAAGCAATCAGGCCACTATATTGTAGGTATTATGACATCACGGAAGAAATGAGAAGAAATAACATTAAAATACGAAGTCCATCAAACTAAGGCCAAAAGAGCTTAAAGCATATTGTAACAACGATCAAGCTAGTAAATGGGGTTTTGAAGAAAAAAAGAGATAATAAACAGTATATAAATGTTGATGGAGTCATTACGACATCTGAAACACAGCAATTGTTCCAAGCACACCATTAATTAATAAATTTTCCCTGGACAAAATATCATTACCATGTAACATTGTAATATCCATAAATTAATTTGCTACAAAGAATTACCAATAAATTAATTGATACATTTTTCACTGTGTAGAAGAAAACAAAACAACTAATATGTTAAGATTGCATAGAACCAACGAGCATTGAATGGTTTTGCAATGGATCAAATTCAGAGAGACAACTCTGTAAATAAATACTTATGAATATGGCAAACCAGTAAATACATGCGTATTGAAACTTCGTAAGAAAGTGTACTTGACAACAGTTTTTAAACTCTAACAAATGGAGTTAAGATATTTTAAATTACTAGTTTCTCACCTTACACTTGTCCCATTTGGCTTAATGCAATAAACTGGTTACCTGGATGAATTCTCAATAATCCCAAAATTGTATTTTTGTTTTAAAAGAGTCAACGAGCTTTTTGTAATTCCAATAAAGGATTTAAATAAAAGATTCCTCTCAAATTATATCTGACCACAGCAATGATTTCACAAACTGAACTTAAAAGAGGAATTGATAATTTTCTTGACATATGTCATATATACTAATTTTTCTTGATCTAAGAAACAATAAAATGACCAGAAACATTAACGTTTCCAGAGCATTCTAAGTATATAAATAAAGCCAGACCTTGAACTCAAATATCAATAAACAAACAACTTTATGCATATATAACAAATAAGACAAAATCAGGTACACACAACATTCTGTCCTCATTCATTGCCAAAGTCAAGTATACAATATAAATTAAATATACCTAATTAAAAAACATTGGTCAAGCATACAATATAAATTAAATAAACATAATTAAAGAACATTGGTCCTTCTTTTATGCAGTGAAGAATGCCTTGACAAGTTCGGGCACCTAGCGCTCTATGACCTGTGCTACATTCAGTTAATAACCGATACATAAAGATGTTTACAATTCATCAATATACAACTACGTTTATATTGTTAAATTTGGAATTAAGCTCTTCAATGACTCATTCAATTAAATTATGGTCTGTATCTCTAATGCAGATAAAGCTCGTCTCTATTTATGATCACGTTTTAATACTGTTTCAGCTCTAAATACAGCTTGTTCTACTGTTTCAAATTGTTAATAAAAACGTTCCTTCACTTTTTGTCATCACTTAAATATCTTATACCTTTTATTTGTTATTTTAAGCAATTCTTCGCTCCGCTCGGGAGTATATCCTATTTAGAAAGGGGTTTTGTGCCTGAAAACCTTTTTTATATTTAGGTGTCCGTCTTTCAACACTATAATCAACATATAGATTCATATACACAGTGTTTATTTTCTTTATAACTATTATCTATGAAAAGCATTTTAAGATGCAGATAAATTGCATCATTATATTTTTTTGCTATTTCTGGTAAAACATCTAAAATTTTATTTGTGTATTTTGCTCTGAAGTACTTTCACTTTATATTTTTGAATGTTGTTTGGTTAAATCTTTAATAATTCCTAGCTTTACGTTTATCTTAATCGTAGCATATTTAAATTTTTAATATATATA
>QKMX01138000.1:0-12240 GCA_003401595.1 Venustaconcha ellipsiformis
TGTTAATAAACATTTATAACAGGACTGATAGCCTGAGGAAAAGTATTATGTTTTTACATTTAGGCAGTCTGCCTAGTAAGCAATTTAAATTAATTTTAATAACAAAAATGCCCATGCATATCACAATGTGTGACACTCTTATCTTGGGTCGATACGTGCAAGTAATTGGCTGTCGGACATACATGATACTTGGTTTTGTTAAAAATAGAATTCTTTTCTTTCTCTACCTGAAAAACAGAGTAGTCATCTTTACGATTCGAAGTACGTACCTTTTACACATTCGTTTATCTTGCTGTATTATCCCTTTAAAAAAGGGTTAAAATCTTGAGCAGATGTTTAAGATGTTCGAAGATCCCCAAAAGTGCATACAATAGGGTTTTAAGTGTATCTTTTAACCCCACTTGTCAGTTGTCTACGCAACAATGATTTCCTATCACAGATCACTTTATCTTGATTATCATAGAACTGTCAACGAAGAGAATTCATATATACTGAATGGTCTGAAAACTGACGGACTCACGAAGAAACTATCAAAGGGATGGAATCATATTATTATCTCCAGTGGTAGCTGAGCATAGGAAATATGAAGGGTCATCCTTGAATGTTTGCGTTTGCTATTAAAAAATATTCCCTAATTTTTGTTTACAATCAAAGGTAGATTTTGGCGACTCACAAGGAAACAATGGAAATTATGTACACCGTTGTAGGTGACATTTTGATAATTTTTTGTGGGTAATGAAGGTCATGCTGTACGTCGAAGGATATAATAAATAAAAAGCTAAGGATGCCAGATGAGTGGATCAATATACTAATTTCGTACTTTTGAACAGTATCTTTCCATTTAAATATGACTTGTGTGCCCCGCTTTTGATTTACTTTGTTTACAGTAGCGATAAGGTAACATTCATATCTTTTGAAGAAAAACTTATTGAAAGACATCCTGAAGAAGGTGATTTTAGAAGGCCTGAATCAGCTGCAGTCCTTACACCAGCACCAGCAACAGCTACTTTAAAAAAAGACGTTTCCATTGCAGCAGGTAACTAAACAACTTCGACTGCGTTTTGATGAAACTTCTGATGTTGTAGATAGAACACTGAGCATGGGAATTATGAAGGCTTTTTGTTGAATATTTTCATCTGAAATAAATAAAACTTAAAATAATCAATATTTTATTAAAGGTTTCAGTCAAAATTAGAGTGTTTATTTAATTTTCCTTGTTGAATTCGCTTGTTTCAGTTACTTAGTTTATGACCGTAAAGTTGTGCCACTAAAAATGCGCATAGCGAGTGAATATAAATACTAATGCTTCGTCGTTCTGCGCCCAGGGTTATGATTTCTTTATTTACAGTAACAATATAAGCAAATTTAATTATTTTACAGGACAACCCATTTTAGAAGGTGATGAAAGAAGGCAGCAATCCACTTTAGTCCGTACCCAAGAACCAGCTACATCTAATCGAAATACATACGAGCAAAATGAAGCAGGTAACTGAAACAAATTCAATTTTGCCCAAGTGGATATTCTAATGCTATTCCAGTGCATATGCAGTCTAAAAGATAAGTCTAAAATATCCAAAATGACATGAGTATGTTCTTTTGTTAGGCAAATGTTTTCTCTTAAAGGTACAACATCAACGTATTTTAGGCAAAACTCATTTCCAACAGTTCATTTGTAATCGAAGCTACATTCTAGTGAACATGACGCTATTGTGACATCTAGTCAGCTTATTAATATTTTTAATATTTGTCCATCTCGACGGTTTGCTCAAATATATTATTACAATTTGTTTCAGATCTTACTGCAATTATTTTTGGTTCACAAATTCTACGTCTAGCTACCCTTTGGCGTCCTTGGAGAAAAATTTATATATTCCCATACAATGTCACGCGGATGCTAAAGTATCACCAAGAATGGTGTTTGGCATTCTCGAAAGTAAAAAGAGAACTTTTAAAAACCTTGATGTACGGCCGGACCTAAAGTTGGTCAGTAATCATCAAACACTTGTATAATGCAAGGAATAATTGCAGTCACATCTTTTAAAATCGGATATTTAAAAGACTAGTTTCAAACATTGTGTAGTTGTTGTTTGCACAATGTATATGTTTCAATCAGAGGATCTCATTCAACATTCTGACACGACTGAGAGACTGGGGAAAAGTATTATATTTTGACATTTAAGTACAGTCTGCCTAGTAAGAAAAGTATTGTAATCTTAATAAAAAAGGTCCATGCATAAAACAGTGGGTGAAAATGCTGCATCATATATTTTGTGAGTACAATGAATATCTAAAGTCGCCAAGTGCAAGAAATTGCGGTCGGTCATCCCAGATCCTTGAATATTACAAACATGGAATTCTTTTGTTTGTCTGTATAAACAACAACATACCATCGTCTTCATCATTGAAAGTACGTAAATATTAGAACCATTCGTTTACCTTGCCCTATTATCTCTTCTAAAAATTATTAAGATATTAAACATATATTTATGATGTTAGATGATGATGAAAAGTGCACATCAGAGGGTTTTTAAATCAATCATTCAACCACTTGTCAGCTGTCTCCACTGCAGTGATTTCCTGTCACAAATCGCAGTGACTTTCTTATAGAATTATTTGTTTCATTGTCATCGCAAGGTAAAGGAAAAGAACGCGTACAGCCTGAATGACTGACATACAGACGGACAGACGATGAGACAATAACGTGGATGAAAAGGTTTTATCCTCATTGGTAATTAAAGATGAGAAATAAGAAGGCTTTTCTTTGAATGCTTGCATTTATAATTTTAAAAAATATTCTTAATTAAATAATAGAGTAAAAGGACTATTATCAAGTCTCCCATGGAAAGATGGAATTACTTTGGATAAATGGCAATTAAACACACATTTGTCGATCTCGTAGACGTTCTGATAATTTTGTGTGTATAATGAATGTTGTACCGTACATCAAAGGCTGTCATTGGAATTTCGTCTAAAAGACCGAAAACAGTTAACGTTTTGGTGTTTAATACATATGATCAAACTCTGAATGAAAACGTATTTCTAAGATTTCAGTTTAAGTACAAGATGAATTGAATTCATTGTCTATGAGCGTTATCGATACAATGTTTTAATATTGATAATGGTTTATTAAAAACTCATGTGGCTACATCTGCATACATATGTGTTGTGCAGAAGTTACTCATCATGCTAGATAAATGCCACATTGTTTATTGTTCAGACACCAAATGTCGTGCTTCTCGCTAAGGGTCATCGATTTTTATAACCTCAAATATAATATAATTGGCAATTTTTTATTTTTAATATACATTGCAATATCTTGCAACTTGATGGACGTTATTTAAAATAAATATAGGCTTTCAAGTGTAAATTTTAAAAGAGAAAAATGACGACGACAAATAAGCAGCTAACAATGCCAGATGACAAGTGTATTTACATACTAATTTTCGTTCGTCTTAACATTTTCTCCCAATTTAAGTATCACTTGCTTGCAGTAACAATATAGTGAAATATATTTCTATTAAAGAACAACCTATTCAAAGAGTTGCTAAAGAAGGTGATCTTAGAAGTCAGCAATTAACTGCAGTCCTTACACCAGCAGCAACATCCGCTACTTTAAAAACAGATGTCCCCATTCCAACAGGTAACCTAAACAACTCCGATAGTGTACCAATGAAAATTCTAATGATTTACCCGCACCTTGGCATACAGAACATTGGGTATGAGAATTATACAAGTTTTCAGTTGAATGTTTGCATATGAAATAAATAAAATATTCTATGATTAATCAGTGTAGTCAGTCAATTAACGATCATCCAGACTCCCAAGGAAACATGGAATATATTTAGACTAATGACATTTCTACACGCAGTTTTCGGTTTGGTCTACGTTCTGATAAATTTGTATGGACTTGTAATGCATATTATAGGCTGTAATGGGAAACTATTTTAAAAATTACGAACGCAGCTTTCTCGTGGTTAATCAAAACTTGAGGCATATGGACAAGCTATCTTTGAAAACATTTTCCTAAGGTTTCACTTTATGTGCATGATGAGTGCAATCATTTTGTATTTATGTTATTGATTCAATAGTTGTAATGTAAAGGACAACTGGTTATTAAACTGATGTGATTACGAAATGAGCACTAGATCAATGTTGCATAGAAAGTAATCCCCATTGTAGACAAGCGCTAGGTTTATTGGTGAGACACCAAAGACAGTGACTTTTGCTAAGTGTCGTCGGGGTTTTATAACGTCAAAGGCATTTTATTGGCAATTAAGGATGCTAAATACACATTCACATTGCTTGAAAATAGATTAGGTTATTTAAAATAAAAGTATGTTTTAAGTACAAACTTTGACAAAAAGCTATAGATGTAGTGTGCTGAGTGGATATGTACTTATTTGGTAATTCTGAATAGTATCTCCTTATTTAAACATGATTTGTGCTCCCCCGGTTTGCAATTTCGTTTGTTTGCAGTAACAATATGGAAAAATATGTTTCATTTTAAGAACAACCTGTTCAAAGATTTGCTGAAGAAAGTGATGTTAGAAGGCCACAATCAGCTGCGGTTCTTACACCAGTACTTACAACAGCTACTTTAAAAACGGACGTCCCTATGACAGCAGGTAACTTAAACAACTTCGATTGTGTCTCATTGAACATTCTAATGCATTTTCGGTTCTTTTGCTGCCAGAATACAAAATCTCAAACATCAAATCTCATGAATATCTTCGTGTTTAGATACAAGTTAAGGCATCAGCGAAATAAATAGGAAACAGTTCCTTTTACAATGGTTCCTTTGTGATCAAAGCTATATTCTATGGGACATGACCTAAAATGACATACTGTGAACATTATGACGCATCAAGCATTGCTCCTTCTCAATATTTTTGTTCGAATATATTGTATCAATTATGATATAGTTTATTATACATATTTATAAAACAATAGACTTTTAAATGCGCTGTCTTCCTTGGGAAATTTATGTATAAAAATGTTCAACAAAGCAATATTCTATGGAACATGACCCTAAAATGACATACTGTGAACATTATGATGCATCAAGCATTGGTCCTTCTCAATATTTTTGTTCGAATATATTGTATCAATTATGTTATAGTTTATTATACATTTTTATAAAACAATAGACTTTTAAATGCGCTCTGTCTTCCTTGGAAAATATATGTATAAAAATGTTCAAGACTAACGTATTATCTAAGCTTGATGATTTGTATTCTCAAATGTAAGAAGAAAAGTTTGAGAACATTAGCCCTTCCATGAACTGTCTTACCAAAAAAATGGTCAGGAAGAAGATATCACATTATTACACCATCTTTCATGCAGGGATTCACTGCAGCCACATTTCGAAAATCGTGTATTAAACAGACTGATTTCAAACATTGTATAGTTGTTGTACCCAAACAGAATGTATACTATACAGTTGATGCCATTCAACATTGTTAACTAGATTGATAGCTTGGAGTTCTTGGAGATTGATTAGCTATTATACATTTAATTTTAGACAACAATTTACCTCACAAAAAATGTATATTATTTTTAATTAAAAGATCACGAAGGACACAGAGGTTGCGTTTCTACCTGAAAGACCACGTAATATAATCCTTACCATTGTGGAGGACGTACCTAATAAACATTATCTTACCATATTGTATTAAAAATGTTTAAATCTTAAGCAGATTTTTAAGAATATGTTAGATGATGAGTATAAGAGTAAACCAAAGGGCTTTAAGTTCGTACAATAATCCCACTTGTCAGTTGTTGCCACAGCAAAGATTTCCAATCGCAATCGAGCCTCGCATTTATATTATTTTTTACAATTGTGTGGTGTTAATGTCATACAAAGGTAAAAGACGGATATATGAACAGAACGGGGAACCATTGCATTGAAACTAGCAAGTGGTAACTGAACATGGGAGCAAGGAATACTTTTTTTGTGAATCTTTCCATATGAAATAAATAAAATATTCTATGGTTAATATCTGTATACAGTTAAATTTCAATTATACGGATACAAAAGAAAACATAAACTTTATTTGTATAAATGGAATTTGCATACAGAATTGTTGGTCTTGAGGACCTTCTGATAATATTTTATGGGTAATGAACCAATGGCTATATTTAAAAATTTGTCCAAAATTACGAACACAGATAACTTGCTGGGGGTTAATCAAAATTCTACGTATATGCTGAAACTCTGAATGACAACTTCGTACGGTTTTAATTGAAATGTAGAATGAGTAGAATTCCTTGATAAGAATTTGATTGATAATAGCAGGTGTAATATAATGGTTTATTAAAAAGGTATACTCCTACGATATTAGCATTATATAGGCATTGTATTGAATTTGATCCACCCCCAAAGCCAAGTTAAAAGATTACAAATCAAAGAGCTAAGAACATACTTATTTGCAAAAATCGAGAGGTTCTTACCTGAAAGACACATTATTATCAATTGTGGATGTATAATATACATCGAAATATCTGGAAATTAGATCAACGTTGTTTAAAATACATATGATTTTCTAAGTATAAAGTTTAAAGGAGACGACGACAACGACGATAAATAAGAAGCATAAGATGCAAGTTGACGAGTGGATTTACATACTAATTTTCGTCCTTCTTAACAACAACTCCTTATATAAATACGTCTTGACTGGCCTGGCTTGTGACTTACTTTGTTCAGATTATGTTATTTAAAAAAATATAAGTTTTTAAAGTATAAAGCCTGGAAATAGGCGAGGAAAAATAAGAAGCTAAAGATGCAAGGTTACGAGTGGATCTACATACCAATTTCGTTTGTCTATATTAGTGATATGGTTAAATTTATTTCTTTTAAAGAGCAACTTGTTCAAATATTTGCTGAAGAAGGTGATGTTAGAAGGCCGCAATCAACCGTAGTCCTTACACTAACACCAACACCAACAGTCTCTACTTTAAAAACGGACTTCTCCATTGCATCAGGTAACGTAAACAATATCGATTGTGTTCTAATTGAACTTTTAAAGGTTTACTAGCATTACTTCAGACTAGACACTAAATATCCAATATCCAATATTATAAATATCTTCTGTTCTGGATAAAAGCTTTAACTTAAGGTAATACATTAATGGTTTCTTTCGGGAAAGTCATTTACAACAGTTCTTTTTGTTATTTAAGTTACATTTTACGAAACATGGACATGTAGTGACATTCCATTACTATATTATTGTCTTAGGTATCGATCATTCTAGGTTTTATCTTCAAAAAATTTGTAGCAATAATCATAAATGTTATTGTAACTATTCGTTGGAAAATTTTACTTTTAACTGCCCTTTTGTTTCCTTGGGGAAAACATTAAATAATTTTAAAAATACTTCCATGTCGTGTCACGCGGCTGATAAATATTACAAAGTTTGTAGTTTTGTATTTTCGAATGTAGCAAGAGAGAGCTGAAACAATTTATGTACGGACTGACGAAATGGTGAACAGTATGAGACATGTCATTATGAAAAGAAATTTCAATGCAGATATTAACTGTAGCCACTTCCTCAAAATCATGTATTTAAAAAGACATTGATTGACTGTTGTTGTTTGTATACAGGAAATAGCAAGGTGGGTGCAATTAAACATTTTTAAAGGATTCATAGGCTAGGGAAACTAATATATTATATATTTTCTGAATAAAAACATTTGTTTCCGAGGTTTTAATTGATGTATATGACGTGTAGTATTCATTCTCCAGAAAAGCTATTGATGCAGTGATGGCATTACAATGTGTTCTTGAGTAGGACAATCTCGTTTAATATGATTTGCTTCCGTGCGTAGGCAAGTGCGAGAGTTATTGGTCAGACGCCAAAGAAAAGGCTTATTTGGGACCATCGTACATTTTATCCGAAAAAATTTTTTATGAGGAAAATATTTATAAAAAATTCAAAGACTCCTATAGCATGCTATAATGCTACTAAAATATACTAAACTATTTAGTTTGTGTTCTTCACAATGTGTAAGAAGACAAGTTAATCTATTTAATGGATAAAATTAAGAAGAGACCAACAGTAGGATATCAAATTGCCACAAAGGTTTTGTTTTAAATGTTAATTTTTGTAATATGGTAAACCCATTTCTGAAACCCTGGATTTGGCAATATTAATTAGACACAATATCTAGTTGCTGCTTTTGACAATATCTTAAATTGTGAACTTTTTCAACAGTAATAAGGAGTTTAGTTTGCAGAAAATGTATCACGTTTAACATGTATGCGATATCACTTCTAATAAACTTATAATACGTATACCTGAATTTCACAGCAATAAACACAGCTCTTTTAGATCTCTTGAAAGATTGCTTTATTTTCTAAAATTTGCTATGCTCACATCTTCATGAAAAATCAAATTTCATTAATGTTACTTTTTCGAGTACATTGACGTACATATTTTGCACTGCTGTACCTAACTGTGCCATCTGTTTAAAATCAAGCTGAAATCTTCAATGGAAAGTTATTTTATAAAAACAATGATCATAGCGTTAATGGTAGTGTTGATGTTAGTGTTGATGGTGACGATAATGGCAGCGACGAAGAGGAAGATGATGATGGATCTAAGACAATGAGGACTTGCAATTCATCCATTACCCTTTCTCAAGTTTCCTTTTAAGATATGATTTTCTTGCTAAGCTTAACCATTTAGTCATATTCTGCAAACAGTGTATTGTACAATGAACATTAAAAAATTTATTTCCTTTGAAGCCAAGATTATCAGAAAGGATGGCGAGGAAGGTGATGACACAAGGCGACAGTCAATTACTACCCCAATCCCGGTTCTACCCACAGTTGCTAACAGTAAGATCGTTACAAGCCGAATATGGTATGTAGCAACCTTCCCTTATTTATATATATTTTGCATATTTATGTTATATGTAATGTACAATTGAATAATACCCACTTTAGGTGTCAAAAAGGACACCAAACATAAGATATATGATGCTGACAAGTAATTGCCATCTCTAAAAATTCACTTGATTTAAAATCGGCAGATACAATAACAATACAATTTGTGCAAACGCGATACTAACTAAAGAATTTAAACATCACTAATGTTGAGAATGTTTATCTTTTAATGTGAAATACCATGTAGCTTGTTGTATACCAGTTAATCAATGCAATAGATAACGAAAAACACATTATTTCAGAATGGATGATCTCACCTGATAGCGAACTTGACCCCCCAAAACAAACCACGAAAACAAAAGCAAAGACGAAACAAGCGATGGCATTTTTTCATTTTGCTCATATGTCATTCATTGTCGAAATTCCATCAGCGACCAAGCCAAACTTCTCCCGGGATATCAGCTTGTATTTTTGTGATTTTGTTTAAAGACCGAACACAATATTTGTTTGCTTGAGTTGAAAATTCCGACGAGAAAGGGTGATGAAAAACATATGTAATATTCGATATATCTGCAAATAATTATAATCTGCAACATAATTGTTGTGTATCTAAAGTAAGTTTTTTAAATCTGATTTTCTTCTGCTCATTTGATTAAAGACCGTACAGACCAATCTATGACTATTGCAATAGGTGTGAATTGAAAATATTTAGCATGTAGTTTCAAGATAATGGTATATTAAACATAACTTTAAAAGACGGCTCAAGAACATCAATGAACTTAATAGAGACAAAATTCTGTGGCAACCATCTGTTATCTGTATTCAACATAAGTTACCAAAGCTCAGGAAACCACAATGGTACCTGACTCTATTCAGTATTGTGTTTATTATTCAGTGACACTACATATTCTCGCATTTAACGCAAGACCAAAGCTGCTTTGTGTTTATTGCATTGCTTGCACCAATACAAGCCATTTTTGAAATAACCCTTAGGTTACATGGGCGCAAACGCCAAGTAAGCACGCCTTGTCATCCTCAGTCCGTGAACATTTTCCTACTTCCAATTTCTCTCAAACCACTATCCTGTTGAAATTATGCCTATTGGCTATCAAGTATGGACACCGTTATTAAAAGGAGAAATTCGACCGTTAGAACTATCTTTTGTATATAATTGTATACAATGTAACAGAAAACATTATCGTTTAGAGGCAGCTTTTATGTCAGTTATCAAATGTCCTGCAAAGAATTCTTTGGATTAAATTTAACAAATTAAGAAAAACAAAACCATGAAAAGACCATTTATACTTGTAAATATTTCCCTGTTCCGATGTACATATATCCAGAAGTGAACACTTCAAACAATATCGTCTCATTAACACCTCCATGAACTTTGACTAAATTTAACAGAGAGCAAAGTCATATTCCAAATTTCAGAAAATTATTTCGATATTCCATCAGATATCGTCTGTTGTTATTAAAATATAAAATTAATCATTTTTATAAATGAATTATATGAAAACATCATTATATGAAGGCCTTTCATTATTTTATTATTCTGCTTTACATTCTCCGTTGCCAATCAACATTTGTTGCCATCAATTTCTTTTAAAAACCACTCAACTGAACTCTGTCTATTTCACATGTATTTTCAAGCATCTTGGTCTCTCCGTCTGTAATAATTTGATGCTGCCCTTAAATTAAACTTCTTTTCAATGACTATTAAATAGCATATGAACAATATTAATAGAAAGCTTGATATGAAGGGCTTCAAAGTCGTGAAGATTATGCCAATCCGCCATCCAAATGGCTGTCGTTACAAAAATAGTAAAACCGTTAAACGACTAAAAGCAGATCATCAGATTTTAATCATATTTTAATAAAGAAAACAAATTTAATATTGATGCCTTGTATAGTTTTGAAAATAGTCCGCCACTAAATATAACCACTGCCGCGAAAAATGGGGAAAAAGTTTAACGGCATCTACTGTGAGCTCTGGTAAAAGATTCTGACCAACGTTTAGGGAATGCCTTGTGGTATAAAGGTTTCCTAAACGATGAAATTTATGTCACTCTGCAATGAAATATAGCAGTCGTTACCAAAAAAAAATGAAACGTTTAAATGACTTGTAAAAGAAATGTGCAACAGAATTTGACCAACTTCGAAAGAAAGATGTTAATATTTAGAAAAAGAAAATTTTATATATATGAACAATATTTGAATTTATGTATGACTACTGTAGCAAAAAGTAAAAAATTCTTTAAATACTGTCTTCTCAAGAACCACTCAAAATAATTTACAACATTAGACAGAATGCATTCAGACACAAAGCTCTTGCAGATGGTCACTATTACGAAATTAAAAATTAATGATGTATTAAAATTACGTTGATTTTAATAAACTGCTCATAAAAACGCAATCAAATGACTTTTTGGACCACTCTCTGTATTTCAGTTTCTCAAATGATGTGAAATTGACGAAAGTTTAAAAGAGTGCCATTTCTAATAGCCCAGATACCTTCACCAACTATTCTTATATTGGACTGTCAGGGAAATGTCAGGCACATGAACGATTTGGGTCCTTTTTATGTCACCTATTCTTCTTATGCATTCCACTTACATAATGTAATATTCATATGTTATTAATTTGTAAACATTCTGCACAGTACGCTACACATCTCTACACGTTACACATCTCTACATCTACCTTGCAGGTTAATAAAATGAACTTATTTGCAAAGCCAGAGATTTTGCAGAAACGAGTTCCATCTTTCTAGATATCTGTTCTTCTATATTATCTCTATTGTATATTCTGAAAGGTACATTCAACGTTAAAGTTAATGTTTAACGTTTTAGTTTTATTGTTTTGCAGGTTGGATTGATCAGCAATTGAAATCTGGGGTACACTAAGCGGCAAGAACATGATCTTCTGACAAGTTGTTTTTAGTAAATATTTATATTTTTTAATTTATTTACCCCGTATACTTATTATATGTATGTAAAAAGGTATATTTGCAAGTTGTTCTAGCTAAAACGTTTTATTAATCTGAGTGATTGCAGTCGGCTTCAGGCAATCACCACCTTATGTGGAGCACTCCAAGTACAGAGTAGGTGATAAAATACATGGAATACGGAAAACATAAACAAGATAAAAATAGAGCATGAAGATGAAGGAGTTGGACGAAATGGTTAGAAGCAGAAAAAGATTGGCAAAAGGGAGGAATGAAAAATACACAACTAGATTAATTTTTAAAACAAAAAATTTAAAAATCAAGTAATTATGTGGAAAGTAGAATAAATGTACATGCTTGCTGATATCCAAATCACTGATATATTTGTTATCATTATTATTTTTATTAT
>QKMX01138069.1:0-11968 GCA_003401595.1 Venustaconcha ellipsiformis
GTGTGTGTGTGTGTGTGTGTGTGTGTGTGTGTATGTGCGAGCGCGCTTGTGTGTATCTTTTATATATATATATATTTTTGCAAAAGCCTGACTGCACTTAGCCTAACTGCACTTTCTGGTCTAACTGGTGGTAACCGTCTCTGGAATTTGAATGCACCTGGAAGATCCTGGGACAGCATTCATCGTCATTTCCTTAAGTCAAATGGGATGTCAATGAATCACTTAACGTTTTTATACGTTAAACCTTTCTCTTGAGATTTCATGTGCACCAAAGTTCCATATGCATTGTAATTGTGAACAATGCCAATTCAAGTCCACTGATACCTTTTTGATTTCATATTTCCTCGATTCCTGATCAAGCAGGCCAATCAATTGTCATCCTTAGTGGACGAGTCGACTAAAGAAGGCTTTTGCTCATGTAGGAAAACATTCAGAGTGTACGATTCTAATGAAAATCTCCTTGATCTGAGACAGCCATAATAACGTTAGGGCCATCGAATTTACCAGCGACCTCTGTAAATGTGTATATAATAAAGAGATATTCTGAGTTTCCAATACTGACTGCCTGTCCTTCTGTGTTGTACCATCGTTTGCACTTTAAAATTTACCAGTATTTTTAATAATGATAGTAACGGTTTGATATACTAGTGAATAAATACATTTCTTTGTTGCGCGTGTTCTGACTCCATACCCCAATAGACATAGCCCCTATAAACATCTCTTCCCTTCCACAAAAATGTTGTATAGTCTTAATACATTTGTGTTGGTCGTTGCCTATTATATTTTGATATGAATATTAGAATGCATTTTGGCAATCTCAGTTACTGCAATAAATAGTTTAACGATATATCAATTATTAATTGTCAGCAGGGGTTATTAGCTTGTCCTGGAACTCATTCAAAATTTCGAGATGATTGTAGGTTTTCTATTGGACTGTATATATTAGTCTGTTTGCGTTGACTGAATGCGCAATGAAAAGATTAGAATATGGTTACGCGAGTGTTAGATCAAATTAATAAGATTTAAGAGCATGACACATTAGCTATTTCTGTTCACTAATTTGTTTGTTATGGCTGGTTGACATCGTACCACCAGTCCTGTTTCAGCTAGGAGGGGGCAAGCGGTTTGTCTTAGCGATGTGTTTCTCGTGGCAAAGAGCACATTTTGTTGATTCATGGGATCGCAAGAGCAAAGGGCGAGACCTGGAAACAACATTAGAAACGGAAAATGTAAATTATATTTTATGCAAGTGTGTCGCAATAAGCATACTTATAACGAAAATGAAATGCCGTGTTCTTTTTCAGTTTTCAATGCTTGACAGACTGGCCGGTGAAACAGATCATGATTTAGTGGGTATTATAATCTAACCTTCTAGAGACAGAGAAAATGGAGTGTTTTACCTGTATCATGTTGTCATTTGGAAAAGGCACACAATCATAATCCAAGCTATGTAGTCCGTAGAATAAAAATAAGGTTCAGATTCATCTAGTGTATATATTCATAAAAAGATACCGAAGGCAGATCTCGCATTGCAACAATTGATGGAGGTTAAACATTAATTTAGAGACTGATCTCGCTAATAGTATATTTGGCAATAAAGCAAGGCTTACATGAAGTTATCGACTTGGCTCGACAATGTCATCTTGTTCCAGAGTCTCATGCAGTCGATTTGGCTGCTCTTGCTCAG
Organism: Venustaconcha ellipsiformis; assembly: GCA_003401595.1. Lineage (NCBI taxonomy): Eukaryota > Metazoa > Mollusca > Bivalvia > Unionida > Unionidae > Venustaconcha > Venustaconcha ellipsiformis. The sequence continues at coordinate 1,688 of QKMX01138069.1, forward strand.
GCACCGCTGCAAAAATGATATAAGCCCACACTAACAAAACGTCAGGCCAAGTTTACGACACAAGCGCGAGGAGTCCATCCCTACCCCCAGTCAAACACGGACAGATAGTGAAGAGAATGACCACAAAATAGATGTGACTTGGACCCAGAACTTTCGAAAAGGTGGCGTTATACTTGAATAGAAGGAAGTCAATCGCTTTCACATATGATACGAATGTTATTAGAAACCTGCTTATGGCTATGGATGAGTTAGGCTGCTTGTAGACCAGTGACTTCCACGAACCTGAGTTTCGTGTTACCACTGTGTAAGAATGAAAGGAAAGAGCCTTCGTTTAATTGACCAAAAAAGTATCTATGAAAAAATGGCACAAATCAACCCTAAGCATCCATCCAGTGAGTTGAAAACTAACTATGATAGACCTATGATAGAGGGCTTTCGTCCTCATTACTATTTGCTCACTGCATTTCTAGTTCTAGGGGGTAAATGCTTTTCTTGAGAAGCATTGGCTAACGACCAATCCAGACTTGTCTTACGAAAGAATATTGGGGCTTGCCTATCATAACCAATTTTTACGCTGATGATTAGGCTTTGGAGATGTGTGGGACGACGCAATAGCTGGGCTGCCAAAGTGGCCATCTGGAGTTAAAGGCAACATGGCCTGCAAGTCTGATCCTGAGCGACACTCGACACAGTACACACATTGTTGCATGAGACTAAGCATTGACATTTGTCTTTATGTTTCATAACAGCTTGTTTGTTTTGTGGACAAGGATGCTAAGATTTTTAAGCAGCATTATGCAAACACTCCTGTCCAAGAAAAGCTTCTGCCACCAAAGACCAGCAACCACCTCAGCGTCAAGTAGCCTCTCTGTATCAACTCCTAGGAGACTGTTATTCCCATTGAATCGTCCAGTGATGTTGTGAAAGACTTCCGCCTTCTTGCTCAAGAATGAGCAGACAAACAAGTGATTTGCATACCGTGGAAAAGCTAGAGGATCTTATTTGTCACCAGCAACATTTTCACGATATCGAACTCAACAGTTTGATATTTCGCAATGGTATTGTGAATCTTTCTGTTCAGATTAGCAACGCGATGACCAGGGATTGGAGAGTTATATACGGAGACAAGTGAGCGACCAGCTAGAATTCAACATGAGCTGGAGCATTAAGTTCTACTGAAAAGTTATAAGATGGGTTTCAACGCTTATTAACATTGTGACCCCATACGTTGCATGGAATGTTCTCTGTGATAATCTACGCATACAAATGTTTGATGCAGTTACGTTGCACTTGTTACTTGGTATGGGTCTATGATCGTGCAGAATATGACTTTGCCTTTATTGTTTACGATAAGAGTTGCTACGACAACATATCCTTTGAAAAAATCTACCCATACATCTTTTTATCTACTGGATTGACTGGCTGACTTTGTCTAGAAGTATAAAGGCACAAATATCGTCCTTTCCAAAGGATACTGGACTCAAACAAGCCAGTAGAGCAGACGAATTACATTTTTGTAGAGAAGTACTATGCTGAAGATCGTTCACAAGTCGTCTTATCTTTCACTATCATAACGGCGATATTAAAGCAGATCTTCCACGAATCATTGAGTTTTACAAAGACTCAGTTGCATCCAAAGACGACCAGGCATTCATTATATTATAAGAATGGTCTTCATCATTTCATGTAGGTGATGAAGAGCAGAATAAAAAGAAACTTTTATTGTTCCTCACATAGAATTTAACAATGACAAAGACACAAAATGTAAAACAAGAAACAAGAGAATGGTAATAGAATATTATGTGATTGACATTATCTGTGCCAATAAGAAAGATGAAGCTGAATGCAGAGTGCACCATACAGGAGGTATCTGAGATACGCCTCAACATCCAGGTTAGGACGGAGTAAACCAGACGCTTACGAGAAATAATGCCTCCGCGATCGTTCGTAGACTGTAGACAGCTCGCGGAACAGGGGCAGATAGTCAGCAACAAGCTCTACATCCACTATTGCTAACGGCTCCCTGGTAGTCGCCAAATGGCTCTGTACCGCAATTACACAGTGTCGTACTTGGAGGTCATTCTCGTCGAGAAAAACTCTACAGAAGAATTATCAAAAAGCACGTCCAACGATACAAAATCGTCAATAAGGCAGACGGCCTATGTGATCCGCATAGCACCTTTGTTTATTAGGCCAGCCGGAAGGTTGTCGTCCAGTGTTTAAGCCTAGTCAGCGGAGCTAGATAAGGACTGTAGCATTAATACACCTTGTGCATTTGCCAAATGATCTGCAAACACTACATGAACGCCAGCATACACATTATATGGGCCTACTGGTGCTACACCAGACATATACAAGCAGACATAACATTTTTGACGAACTGATCCAACTGAAAGTCAGTAATACACGTATTCTAGTAGCAATCTAAATCAGACGCTATTTCTAAAAAGTTAAAGTGATAGAACTGTTGTAACGATCTGAATTTAAGCCGAAACAGCGCAACGAGATCCAGTTCATAATATAGTCATAGAGTAGGACTAATCTCGCTCTCGTCCTGTCCTTTTGCGGCGCCGATAAAAGCCAATGGTATTGACCACTTCTTGGCCAGGCCAAAGAGACCACTCCTATTTCTTTTATGGTCTGTGATTTGTGAAGCAGCAATCCAATAATCTAAGCTGAATATATATCCTTTCCAACGAGATCTTACTTCTTGGAGTCGAAGTTTTCCCACTATAAGTATTTTGCGTTCAAGAATGCTTTTCAAATCGCAAACTTCGTCTTCTTTCTTAACTTGTAACTAAGGCAATTAAAAATTTCATTATATCACGTCTCTGTTCATACATTCTAAATCTATTCCTACCAATGCGGTCAAAATCTCGTGTTGAAGTTTTCTTTCCTAAATTAATGTTTCAGACTTTCAAAACATTCATACTGCTTACATTCACGATACATGCAAACGTACTTATATACTATCATTTAAGAGAGGGAGTTACAATGGAGGGATTTAATTTGTGTTTCATTTGGCAATCATTTGAGAAATACATCTTTTCCAAGAGATCAAAGCGGTCAATGCAATGGTTATGCATGTCTATGTCGTCACCAACAAATTTAAACTGCATGTTTGTCGTCATAGTGTGTGCGTAACCACGAATACTCTTCGCATTTTCAATGCATGGGAACCAATTATTTTCATAATAAACACAAATACTCCATGTAAGATAGTTAGCTTCATTTATATCCATTGTATTTAGTTTCTGTAGAAGATTATACTTTAGTTTTATGTTGTGAAATTTTAGACTCAATTATATATTCTCTCTTAGTCTAGCTGTTAGGATCAGCAAATGTATAAGTGTTCACTCTGAAAGCTATACTATTTCTGATGGTGCACTGCATTTCTATGACCCTTATTGGTAACTCCTAAGTTGGGTGTGGACTATTGAATAGGTGGAGTTGTTTCACACAGGAGGAGTTTATTGAGAGATGTATCCTAAACGGTTACATAAAAAGAATGGTTGTTTTAGTAGTGTATTGTGTAATATAATATCTTAATAATAAATAATCCAGACAACATAACAGAAAAATGACAAATACTAAACTTCCACAAGTTGCTTCCACAAGCCAACCCCAGCTTGAATTTGCCCAGTATTGTTCAAATCATAGTGTCTAAGTCACGGTGATTGGTAATGAATGTTTTGTATTTATTCTACGTCAGGTGTATTTATGCCGTTTAAATCTTTATCTTTTATAACAGACACCAGACATCTTATCTGCCAGGACGAACGTGATGCGAACCCCAGAAAGGCATCATAAATGAATAAAAGAAACTTTCTGAGGGCCGTCAAATTAACAATGAATCTGGAATAACAAAGTGTATGATAATTCAAAATATACGTATAAACAGTGAAAATGGACTTTTGCTGGTGATCAATTCATATAGTGACACACAAACCGTTATTCGTCATTGACAAGCATCACATCTCTTAATTATAACGTCCACAAAGGTCCAAAATCTGCTGAAGGTAAAGGTATGCATGTTTTGTGGACTAAGGTGGCTTAACCAATACAGAACTCTCGTCAGAGTAACTATGTTTGTGATCTGGAAGTCACTAGAAAGAAAGACAGAAGAGTACTCTTGTTCTACAACACCCTAATATAGACTTCTCCAAACTTACTGTAGTATAGGCTCAGCACCGCAAAGACTTGGCATAATCGATACATTTTACAGAAGAAGACACTGTGTTATCAAAAAATATAAATGCTAAAGTATAAGGTTATTTTCTGGCTTTCATTATGCTGACTTCAGAAAGTATGAAAGCTGATGACTTGAACAAAATGCTCTCCGGATATAAGAGTTTCTGACAAAGTATGTAAGTGATGATGATGCACAGTGCTTTAAAAGTATAAACTCTAGGCAATGTTTGATAAACGTTGTGGAGACAGCTTAAAGTTTATCCCGTTTCTCAGATTTGTGTCAGTAAGAAACTGCATCTTCAAGACATAATCAGCACAGGAGAAAATTTAAAGGAAAACCTCTGAACATTCAGGCTAATGAAGTTATTTCCAAGTTGATGAAGAGCAGCAATGTTGATTTTTCTCTTCATGCAGGTGTCATGATTCGGTCCAAGATTAAATGATGTGAAGGAACCCTGCATCAACCACTTCGGCCCTTGGAGGTATAAGTAGAGAGCTATGATTGTTAAATGCCTGATGAAACCTATTTTGTTCGCTACTGGATTCTGCGGTGGCATCTGGCAAATTCTACAAAAACTGTTGAGGAGGATCTGTTGCTTCACAGATACACACTTTATCTCGAATAGGATGAAGCCTACATGCTGTGCAGGGCCATAAGTGGAATCAAATGTAACATTCAAAAGAGCTTGTACCATTGGCCAGCAAGCTTGGCCATACTTTAGCTACGATGAAGTCAACACAGTGATATTTGCTGGGAAAATATTCAAATATTCAGCAAATCCACAGAGTCAGTATAACGTAAGTGGCATGATGTGAAATTGACGCTGCATTAAACGAAAACAAGGATATGCTCAAATACTAGGGACATTTCTTTCCTGGCAACCTGTGCCGAAAAGTTAATTAAGGAGTTCAGATTCAGCAATTAAGATGCGTGGCTTAAACATTGTTTCGCATCACCTGCTAAAACTGTGAAGATGGAACATTTCTTGATAATACAGCTCATCATAAAGATAAAAGAAAGTCGATAATCAAGCACTTATTGTGCTCATAATGGTGCCCATGAAAATGTTTAGCTTAGATGTACAGCAATATTAAAAGCACATCGTGCGAGGATGGATTGTGTATCATGCAATCCTCAACAGCAACCTTTGATCAGGAAATCAAATATTGGATACCATCTAATAGCACCACTCTCAGCGGCTGACTTTGTCAATATTGCTTTTGCACAGTGATGAAGCAGTTTCACTTGATAATGTATAAGCTGGGCAAAGGCAAGACAGCTGTCAGCTACAGTGACACCATTTTTAGCAAAGTACAGACCATTAAGTGGGAATAACCTATAGAATTCAAGAGGAATGCGCTGGAAATGAGTGGCATGCACAGGGTTTTGAACATGGCGAGTGTCATTGAGCATGCGATAGAGAAATGTGATTTTGAGGATATAAGTTTTGATAACAACATATATTTCGTTTATCAAATGAACATCAACATTTACAACGGTTGTTTTCACACAGAAGTTAATGAATGAGGCCCATGCAGGGGCTAAAGTGGATGATCATCGGTGATTGTCCTGTAACCGGAGATTAGCGATATAAGATTTCAGAGGATTCAACAAGGTGTACCAAACTTCTTTTGCTAAATTGTATCATGAAAATTAAGGAGTAGTTCAATATTAAATCAGTTCCATCCAGTACATGTTGTTACTGACAACTTTACGAAGCATGCAATTCAGTGCTCAGAAACGTTTGTTCTGTGGGACAACTATGTGAGAGACATTTTGTAGTTGCTGTTAGACACTGGATTAAACACACAAAATAAAGCAAGGAACATTTGCTGACTTACCAGGCTGAACCCAATATCACCGATGGAAGACAAAAGAAACAATCTGAGATGTATTAAGAACTATGATAGACACTTTGGAAATGAAACTTGAATATGATAAATTGAAAATAGAAATGGAAAAATAAAATTTGTACTGAAAATTGAAATTGAAAATTGTAAAACCAAATTTGGAAAATCAAATAGAAAATAAAAAAATGAAAATAAAAAATGAACAATTTCGAAAAGAAATTGAAAAATGAAAAAACTAATTATATTAAGAGAAAAAAATTGAAAATGGTTATAAAAATAATGGAAAATGAAAAATAAAAAGCAATCATCTGCAACTGATATTTTAAAATACAAATAAAAGATGAAATTTAAATTTCTGAACCTTGAAATGAAATGAAAATCATTTTTGGATTGCTCATGGAATAGTGTAGTTGTTGGATAGTAGATGACTTGGTATTGGTTACTGCACTCGGAGTGTTGGATAGCATGTGTGGCGTGATGGCTGGTAAAGGACGGACATTGGTCGCTACACTCTACTTGCTGCTGGCAAAGCATGGAATGTTGAACAGTAGATGATGGGGTATTAATCACTACACACGGCGTGCTCGTGATATAATGTGATTTTTTTGAATAGTTTATGATGGGATGTTGATTACTATGCACAGTATATTGAGTTATATTATTGGTTGTTGTATAGCAGGACAGGGAGTATTGGTCACTACAACCAGCGTGGTGTTAGTATAGTGTGGATTATTTGATATAAGATGACAGCGGATTGATCACTACACACGGCGTGTTGATAGTATGATCTGGTGCGTTGGATAATTGCTTACGTAACATTGGTCACAATACACGGCGTGTTGGATATTATATGAGTTATGTTGGAAGGTAAAGAATTGGGTATTGGTTAGTACACACAACATGGCTTTTGATAGGATATGACGGATATTGGTCACTGCACACAGTGTGTTGATGTTCTAGTTTGGGGGTATTGGGTAGTAGAGAATGAGGTATTGGTCAATTCACATGGCGTGTTGGATAGTATGTATGGGGTGATGGACTGTATATTAGGGGATATTGGTCAGTAAACACGGTGTCTTGATGATACATATTGTGTGTTGGATTGTATATAAAAAGTAACATTACCATTCCCGTTTGTTCCAATACACATTCGACCCATTATTTAAATAAATTTTCTATCTTTTATGCCTATAAACACGTGGATCCCATAAACATTTTGACCCAGTCAAAAATTTCACCCCATGAAGTTGTACCCCATATTATTATTCATATAATATCCCCCATACACCCATCGATATAAAAATATATGGCATAATGTTTATTCCCATATGCTCCACAACAAACAGATATCAATACCTACATAAGGGACTGTTGGTTAGTCAAAGTGAAAATATATGTTAAACCTACGGATGTTTTTAACATTAAATTTTCCACTGTTTCATTATAGGCCTCCTGTCCTATTAATACACACAAACACCCCACACACACACACAGAGTAGTCTTATAAAGGAGTGTTCTAGCCCCAAACCCCATTATTAACTTGACGAACACATGATTCTTCTCCCATCCATAGTCTCCTCAAATTAGTCTAAACAACTACGAAAACAAATTTGTCGAGGCAACATCGTCTATTTCATAATCGTTTACTCGTCAAGGACATGTCATTGAATCGTCGTCGTCAAATAGAATAGAGTTTGTTCCAGAAATACCCCTTATATAAGATTACTGATATATTTCCGACATAATCGCTAGAGATTGATAACAATTTTTATATCGGAGTTTTCACACAAAATTACTCTATCTATCATTTACATATAATTCAAAATTCTGTAGTTATCAGCGCCGACATCACTGAAATTTTCAAATATATCCGCAAGGAACAATACATTTGTGATCAGATACAGGTCATGATAATATATAAATGTTTTATCATGCTCAAAGGTAAAATATTCCAAAACACTAATTTTTCTGTAGATGTTATTCTTATATTTTTATATTATTTTTTCCTTGCTTACTTTCTTAAGTATATTTTGTCTTTCTCGTTGCTTTCTACTCTGCTTACATCCTTTACTTTCAATTTTGTAGAACCTCAGTTTGTCGTGCATCAGAATCACCAATTCGTTCAACAATATCCTCAGCAAATTTCTTTTGTCCTTCTTCAACTTTTCCTCGCAAACGTTTTTCTTTTAATTTTTCCAAACCTTTTGGTGGTAGTTTATTAACACCAGGTTGTTTGCCAAGTACAGATTCAGTGATAAGCTTAATGAATAGCCGTTCTTCTGCTGTTTCTTGCTGTCTAGCACGTTCTGGCTCAACTTGTTTCTTAAAATAAGTTTTTGTAGCAAAATATTTCTTTAGCAGATTTTCCACACCTTGTCCATTATTGTGAATAACATATTAATTTTATACTTCGTTACAGTCTAAGATCTTGTGAATGCCGCGTCAAGACTTATGCTTGGTATCTTTGGCAAGTGTATTAAATAAGAAAAAAACTGATTTATATGAGTGGCCACATGCTACTGTTTAACAAATTTGTCTCTGGAAACATCACCACAAGGTTCTCGTGATATGTTTTACACGACATTAAAAATATAAAACAACCCTATGTCTTCTGAGAAAACGATCGTTATAAAACCGTGGGCAAGATCAAGTTCATTACATCTTCTGTTCTTCGACAATAAAAAATTAAGGTTTGATCTTGTACATTTCAGCATTGCTTAACGGGATATCATCAAACACAGAAACAATATCTTCTTGTGTCCTTATAAAAAATACATCATAGTCTGCACCAAGTTCATTTTTTGAATTTTTCATTGAATTCGTTCAGCAACTCATATTTGTCCTGCTGGGGTCTTATCGCATAAATATAAACTCGATCGTAGTTGAATATGTGGTTGAGTAGCAAATTTATTAGCAAGTTTGTTTTGCCAGATCCGGTACGTTCAACTATCAGGTAATGACAATCCGTAAATCAAGGTTGTGTTTATTTTTTTATTACCCATTCCGTGTTAAAGTTTATTAGGCTCATCATATAACATGTGCACAAAATTTTGTCAGCAGCAATTACAATGACATTAGCTAACACACAAAATTTGTTGATCTGACAAATTATCTCAAGTCATCAGATAACATAAAGACCAGCAACGTTACCATGTCAGGACAACGAGTGTTAGACCCATAAACAACATATCCTCCTGTCAACGTAAACATCACACAAGCGGTAAGTTATAATAAACTAACCACAGCTTTATTTGAAAGACTTCACTTGCGTGCGGCACAATTGCAGGCAACTTCAACATAAACAATAATAAGATAACAAATATCAGCACATCATATCCGTTAAACAACGCTGATATCACACAAGAGGTATGCTATAATCAGCTAACCGCATCAGTATCTTATAAAACTCCACAACATCGGATCTGACAAATAAGAATTGCATCGATGATATGAGAACCGGTTAGGATACACGACGTATAACTCATTAGAGAATCGTTTTAGAAAATGTAGTTTCACTGTGACTTTCCCTTTGGANAATGGAATATTTTGTCCCAGATCTCATTTTATTGCAATGTTGACAGTGTCAAAATACGACTTACTGTCGGGTAAACAGTGAGCATGTACAAATTCGCGGTGAACGTAATGGGTGTTTCCACGTTACTCATAGGCGTTCGTGACAGAATCCACATTGAAAGGATTGACACGCAGTAATGGTACGGAGGTATGTCCAACCACATTGTACTCCACCACATCGGAGTACACAAAAATCAATTCAGTTTTACAGGGAATCCAAAAGCCCTGTGAAAATCCATATTGTTTTTATTTTCGGGCTAAGGTTCTGTGCTACCATCTGTAGATGTCCACTCAAAATTTCAAACAAATTATCATTAGATCTGATCGAAAAAGTTTCGGTATCCTGAAATCTCATCATTAGGGGACAATACACTTTACGGTACTCAATCTTAACACTTTTCTGGTTCTGTTCAGGGCTTTGCCAAATGTAGCCTCGAACCGGTCAGCAAAGGCGTATTACCAAATATTGACCGCTAAAAAAATAGCGTGTTGGAACTTTCACAGTATATATGCTGAATTGCTTGCTAATTGCTTTGCTGACTTTATGTTACCTCAAAACCCAATTTGATTAATTTCTTGTTGCACTTGCTCGTTCAGGATTTCGACGTAGAAAGTGTTTTGCTTTTCAGTGATGTTTTTGATTTGTGTAGGGTAAATGATTTCCAC
>QKMX01138139.1:0-19432 GCA_003401595.1 Venustaconcha ellipsiformis
ACCAGTTCTAACACAAACATCTTAATGCTGAGCGCCTAGCGATGAAACTGTTAGTAACATTTTATAATCCTTTGGTATGTCTCGGCCGGGGTTCGAACCGGCGACCTCCCGAATCCATGGTCGACCCACTAACCACTTTGACACCGGAGGGGTCAAAGTCGATATGAAAGGTACTACTGTGATATTCATTGTACATTCAAGCCCGATATACCGTTAAGCATGATGTAAGCACGCCTTGGAACTACGCTTTATCTTACTCTTCAAAAGTTCCATCACATTACCGTTTAGTACTAACAGCTCAATTTCCCAACATCACCTTCTACTTTATTAACACATTTACCCATTTTTAAAAGAAAAAACAGAACATCTACAGTTACGTTGCAAATATAATTGCAAAAAGTACTATTAATATTTTGAATCACTTTTAAATCTAATTTTGGAAAATTCTGCTTATTCGTAGACAGGAAGATAGAGAATATAGATTGATGGATATTTGGGTGGATAGGTAGGTAGGTAGGTAGGGATAATTGTGAAAGATCCTACTTGAAAAAGCCAGATATATGTAAAAACAATGAACGCAATCGATTGTATCATCTCCGCAATAGTAAATTCTCACAAATTATTCCATCTACTGTCAATTCAGTGGTTGGTAAATGTTACAATGTACTCACTGTCGATGTCAATTGTAAATTAGTTACATTTAAATTTAATGACATTTGCCAGCGATTGTGACATTTACCGACCATACAAAGGTGAGTACAAAGTGCGAAAAGGACTTACGTCCTGCGAAAAGGACCAAGGTGTTTTACTAACAATTTCAATTATTATTTAACAATGATATTATTTTGTATAGAAATTCATTTTACATAACATTTAACACATCTTGTTTAATATAAAGTTTAACAATGGGTCCTTTTGCTTAATATGTCCCTTTTTGCGAAAATGACTAACCGTCTACGAAAAAGACCCAGTAGGTGCAAAACCACGAACATTCGATAATGAAGATTTGATAACTGAAGTGCTCCAATAAGCATTGTCTATAGTACGTTTTACAAAAAGCCGTGGTAACGGGTTTTACTTAGTAGCTTAAATTACAGTCAAGGCACATATAAAAGTATCCTTAGTCATAAAATGTAAGGGGCCACGGTTTAGTACTATATAATTACTCTTAATACATACACGTGTCCTCCTAGTTGGTTAGGGATAGGGTTGATACGGAATAGATGTGCTTGCTAGCGGAGATGGTGCAGAATGATTGCATTGATTGGCATGCAGTTCGCCGCCCGATGGTTAATATTAATTTCATGTTGTATCTGCTAGACACTTATCATTTTCTGTAAAAATGTATAAGTGAATGGTCTTTCGCTCTTTTCGTGAAGTATTGATTGTTGTTCCGTTCACTTTTCCATATATGGCTTGTACGCATCGATCAATATTTTAAGCAAGTCTTGTTGACGTCATCAGCTGCTGAAGACATTTGTTGGAACGTACAAAGCTTTACAGGGCTAGGCACATTTGAGAAATATCGACCAGAGAGCTCTAGTTGAATTAGGAGATTCCGCATTGTTTGCTTCCATGAACCACTGATCTGTTTCATTGTCAATTTTACGAGATATAGTCACAGATAAATTATTTACTCTATTGATCGTCCTTTCTTGTATCGTTATATGGAAATCGAAATATGCACAGGAAAATATATTTATCTGAAGTGTACTGATATGCGACGCTTTGTCTGTTCACCATGAAGAGAAACGGGATTTTATCTTGGAGATTTCTAGTGATATCTGGACTCACTCTTTTATACATTTGCCAGAGAGGTAGAGGGAAAAAGATGAAAAATCTCACTATAGGCGGTATATTTCCCATGTCGGGGAGTTGGGCGGGAGGGGAGGCGTGCCTCCCGGCTGTTAAAATGGCGTTGGAGGACGTAAACAATCATTCTAACATTCTTCCATCATTTAGACTTCATATGGAATACAACGACAGCAAGGTAAGGAAACCCTTAAAGTGTCCTATGATAGCAGCTGAGGGGGGGGGGGTATAGGAGGATCTCCCGATCAATATTTAGATTCTCATAAAATGGCAATGTTGTTACACCTGGTACTTTTGCCGCTTTCATGCGTAAAAAGCCGACATTATGACATTCTAATGTATGCTTGGTTGAAAGGTCAACTGTCTATGAGATCGTATGACCATGGGCTAGTTGTACAACATATTCCACGGATATAAATGACTAATCATTTTTCAAAACGCAGTATAACTAAATAAATGAATATATACGTTGACTTTCGACTAATTTTAAAATACGTTGTAAATCATTTTACAAAAATAATGATGCAATGTGTGAGGATATATGCTTATAACCACGAACAGGGGATGATTTTTCAGAATTATAGAATATATAGTAATTGAATGTTTTCTGCTTAATTTAAACATACAGAATTGGAAAATGAACTCATCCTTTTGTGTGTTTACAAAAACATTTACAGCAAGCATTCAAACACGTACACCGTCCACTATTTTTAATACTAGTCTCTAGTCACTTTTGGAAATCTTGGTCTCATGTTTTTTAAGCTAAAATTAGCATATTTCTTACATACTTTTTAAATATATAAATGATTTGTGAACAGTCAGTTATGAGAATAATCAATTTGTTATTGTTTTGGGTACTTATGAAGCCTTTCTATGCCTTATCATCAAGTGCCCACCTCCAATAATTTTGCATGAAATGCTAAATTCTTGAGTCCTGCACAATTTGAAATTAAACGTTTCTCTTTCAATTGAATATTTTTTGCATAATATTGGTCTCGGACAACATTTCGCAAAATCTTGACCTCACGGTTAATTCAAGTTAAAATTTACATAATTTTCACATTTGGTGACATAGAAATGTTGGGTGACCATGCAGCTCTAAGAATAACATTTATCATATGAAAACTTGAATAAAGAATTTGTCAGTAATTTTGTTTATATGACATTCTTTGTGGAATTGAGGATGTATTCAAAGTAAATTATTTTTATGTTCATTTATTTTCCTATAATTTCATTTTAAAGATATGAAAATTAATCAAAACTATCTGACAATAATTCAGTTATAAAATGGCAAATGTTGTTTACTAAATTGTTAATTCCAATCATTGTATATATAAGAACACTGTAATGAATATGCAGTAGCTTAGTTGTAATAGCAAGATATAATTTCAACTTGTGTATAACTAATCAATAGGATACAGAATACAATTTATCAGGGATGACCGTTAGACCAGTTTATAGAGGATCTGACTCATAAACCAAAGGTCGCGGGTTCGTGCCCAGTTCAGCAGGCGTCGGCTTCCTCGGTATGTCATTGGTAAAGTACTTAGCTTTCATTTCATGGAATGGTATAGCAAACATTGTTTTAATGTAGAAGTACCCTCACAGCCACCCAATTCCGTTAAAGAAAATAACAATATTTGTCATCCAAGTCCTGGCTAAAATCGTAAGCAGTATATTGAGGACAATCAATACACTAATCGATGTGTAAATACCTGAGAAGTTGCACGATTTATCTGAGGCATATTTTGAGGAGATAATTAGCATGACAAGGAGCAGATACATAAATATATAAATAAATCTATAAATACATTAAAGAGAGAGAGAGTGAAGACCAAGAGGCAACCTCATTGCTATAATAATGAAATACAAAGTACCAGAACATTATAAGATCAGTATAATAAAAAATGCATTTAAAATATAAGTACTTTGCTGGTTATAACTTTAGTAAAAGAGCGCTTCTTATCAGGAAGTGCAAATAAAGTTATTTTAGAGCAGTCATTTATCAAACTAAAAATACGGAAGATCTATGAAATGAATCAGATCCCAAAGAAAATAAAGTTAGCACGGCTCGACTGAAAAATGGTGAAAAATTCTCTCTGATACTAAGTTTATATTATAGAAAGAGCATTATATGAATAATTTATTATCATGTAGACGAGAGATTGCTTTAACAGGAACAGTTTCTTATCATTATAATCACAATGCTTTATGAGAAAGTGCGGGGATTATGTGGATTCTGATAGTCTGTGGACGCGTGGGTGCGCTAATTTGTCACAACTTCTGCTACACCAGCTTAGATAGAGACTAAAGCGACCGGATGTGATTGCTTGGAATATTGATGGTCTGTTGATGTCGAGTGTTTGTAGAATTTTGATCCACTACGATGGCTTAGATCTATCACAATCTTTTCCGTCCATTTCATTCATGCACAAGTGAAAAACAAGGTGATTGCACTGAGAAATTCAAACTCAGGTTCCGTTCTTTTTCTATATACTCGAGATCAGTGAGCAAACAATAATTTGAGCTTTTATCACAATAAAATTAATAGAACAAAAAGAAATTGTACTGATTTATACATTTTCTAGAGCTATGATATAAAACTTTAACTGGTATAACATTATGAAATCTCCGCTGTCGACTTCAAGAGACAATGTCTTTTTTTCAAATTTGATTATGTAAACGTTTATGTAAAATACCTTAGTTTGTATCGCGTTAAACATTTATAGAAAGATATGAAGATCTTGTAAACTCCACAAGGTTAATTTACAATGAATGACAAAGTAAATAGTCACGAACTCAACAGCTATCAAATTTATGGAAAACAAAATTTCGTTTAAAACACCACAATGCGACGTTGCAGCGTTACAATCAACCACTGGAATGTCATAATTTCACATAACTCTGAAATAATTTATGTATTTGAAATGACCGAATAAAAATGGCAAATTGTTGAAAACAAAACTACCTGTCACAGATGGATCTTTAGATGGTTAAATGATAACACCTCAAGCAAGATTATCATGTATAACGCTACCCCTGGTGTTTTTTTTTTAAAATACCGATACACTCTAGTAGCAAATTCAAACCTCAGAGATGACAGTACCTGTGCTACTATCCTGAAAGGCCAGTTGCTTAAACAAATATTAAACAAATATTAATCAATCGTGAGAACAAAGTAAAACTGACACAAAATTATGTTGAATTGAAAAGAAATGATTAATTGAACAGTCTTACAGATACGTTACACAAACAAGCGTGTTAATTGAACAGTCTTACAGATACGTTACACAAACATGCGTGTTAATTGAACAGTCTTACAGATATGTTACACAAACACAAACAAGCGTGTTAATTGAACAGTCTTACAGATACGTTACACAAACAAGCGTGGAAAATATTGACATATTGAAAGGTACACATAAGTCACGTGGATAGCATGTGGCAGGCAGATATTGTTGACACGGAAGCAGATGAAAGATAAAAACATAAATGCAATTAAATTGTAACAGTGATAGACACCTTCACAAAATGTGCGTGGACTGAGATTATAAACTCTGAAAGAGAAATGACATACACGATGCTTTCAGAAAAATCATCAGAAAGGAAAAGACTTAAGAGATACGGTTTGATGAAGGAAAGGGGTTTTACAGCAAGAAGTTCGGTGTTTGTTTGAAAAGGAAAATACACAATATTTCTCAACCCGCTCTTGTGGAAAAGCATATGTGATGGTAAAAGTTAATATTACTAGGCGTTACATGTATTTCACTCAAATGAATTAGAAAATGGTTTGACATTTTACTAAACCTAATTGATAGATCTATTCGTTTTCAAAACAATTGATATTTACTAAAGTTACAAATGCAAAACATTTTTTAGCTGAGAGGATTCATCCAGTAAGGATACTGTTTCGCTGGTGTAGAATCTACAATCTCATTGTCATGCCAGATTTCTTTTTTGTTCGTGTTGGAACATCAGGAAACAAGTTTTCATATTCACATAATAGTTGTTTTCGTTCACACATTTACTGTAGTTGTAGATGTGAAAATGTCTGGTCCAGAATACTTAATTATTTTTTAAATCCGGTAGATTTTAAAACAAAACTATTACAGTCAGAGTAATAGTGGAAGATTTGAATTGCTGGGTGCTTAGTTAATATCTAACTTGCTAGAAAATTCCTCTTTCTGTAACTCCATATACATTTCATGAAGCTGAAGCCTTCTTAACTGCATTTTATTCTTGTATTCAATTCCATAACTACTTTTGCGTTAGAGGTAGATGGACACTCACTAATCCATACAATCAATTTTAATCAAAACACTCTTTCTACCAGATATTGTTACTAAATATTTCTTGCTTCGTTCAAGACGTCTTTGACTCAAAAAGATCATATAGTCCGGCAAGCTGGAGCAATTTATCCTTTTTAAAGGATTTTAACTTTTTCTGGGTAGGATTTGAAATAAAATACTCCTAACAGATGGCCTTGTGAAAGTATCTTAGTTTTAATAAAGCTTTCTAATACGTGAAACAATACGGGGGGGGCTTAAAAAAATCAAAAGGAAGGTGCATTTAAATTTCAGAAAAAAGTTTTCAGAAATGTTTTATAGAAATTGGTATCCCAATGACGACATTCTAAGTTTTATTTACGACTTAACACAAAAAGCGAAAACACGATTATGTAAAATTTAATATATAGTTCTCTAGAACACATAGTGAAAAATGAAGAAAAATAAAGAACTTACGATATTGCGAACTTAATTTTAAATAAGCTTAGAATTTGTAATACAAGACCTAATGGTTAAAGTTGTGAATAAACGTTTGGTATTCCACAATAAATCATAAATTAAAAGTTTTGATGTGCCAGTAATGTCATGTGTCGAAGGTATGTCTTTTGTTAAATCACAGTTAGTATGAGTTGTTTGAGATTATCGTAATCTTTATCAACCTTCTTGGCTAACCTATCATAAAGTTGATCTTTTTCCCTTGCTAATTCGACATGGGTTTGTCCAATTGCTTGTCAACAATCTTAAACCTTAAATATGCCTCAGGTATTAATTCATAAGCCTTCAAGATACATCCACATCATTATGAGCACTTTGTTGCGACGACAATCAGGCATAAGCTTACCAGCTTTGCCAATAAGTACTCTTTGTAATAACAAAGTTCAATGCTCTCATGGCCATTTCAGTTTTCTGTAATTTTTCTGAAAGTGAAACAAATATTTATCTACTTGATTTTCTTTGAAAGAGGATATTAACCTAATATGTCTAGCAACATTAAAACCTGAGATCGTGATTGAGTGTGCTCCACCTGACAATTTTAATTCTTTTACTCTATATCGTATTTCACTTTCTCCCCACACTCACTCTCTTTGTGTCTCTGTCTTTCTGTCTTAAGACCGACTTTTTGAGAGGCAGGCGATGTAAAAGCGAACACGGTATTGGAAGTGCAATACCAAAAATCTTACCAAAAAGTGAATACAAAACAGCATTGAATAATTGGACATTTAAAAACTGTGTATAGTTTTATTCCACACATAACCTACCAAAGAAAGTCTTGGAAGGATACCACCAAACTGAATGTGTTCCGTGTTGTAGTGGTCACCACTTTCCTGTATGCCAGCGAGACTTGGACGGTCTCCATCAGACATTCCAGAAAACTCAATTCCACATGAGCTGTCTCTGCGGTATTATGCGGACATGGTGTCAAGACGAATTTCTAGTCCCGAGGTACTTACGAGGGCCTGTATCCCATCCTTCTTCACGTTGCTGCAGAATGGGCAAATATATAGACAGAACACGTGGTTCGAATGCCCGAGGAACGGATTCCAAAATATCTGCTCTATGGCGTACTCTGCCAGGGAAAGCGCAGTTGGAGGACAAAGGACCCGTCTCACTGAATGTGCATTTTTGGCCTTACTAGTCAACTTCGGACACATTGCCTAAGAACAGCAAATTGAAGATGTGGTCATCATTGCCACCAATATATGATCACTCACGCACGCACACACACACTCACAAACAAACAGAGGTTTATTCGGATTATGAGCGCAAAATTTAAAAGGAACAATCAGTGAATTAATTCCAAAATATTCTAAAAGTGCCCTCGCAAATTCAAAAATACAGTTTCAGATCGAATTCCTCTAATATAATTATGTGCCAGTAGTCTTAAATGTACTGATGTGCAGTCTTATTATATCACAGTGATATACAAAATGTCCTTGACAGTCCTACAGCGTCGAGATATTTTATTGTCACTCGCTTGTTTTCTTTATCCAAACTTTATTTTCTGTCAAGTCGGATTCAAAAATGGAAATCTGTTTTTCATCACACGTGATCATTTCATTCAAATTACTCTGGATTTTCTTTTCATGTTTGTCGAATAGCTGTTTAGCGATTTTAATCCAAGTCTGTTTTTGATCAGCCATCAACAAATACAAGATTTCGATTTGTACAAATCTTTCTGACATTCTTGACAGTCAGATAATACTATAAGAGTACTTCATTATATTTATTGTATTAACACTAATCTTTTCTGAAAGGGTTATTCTGCCATCATACAATATATTTACCGCTGTAAGTGTTGTAGTCTCTATTTCTTTAATAAAAACAACGAAGTCACTATTTTTAGGTTTATTTAAAAATATGTATCTACTTATCAATAAAGCTCTTTTCTGGAATAAAAACTTGTTTCGTGTGGACTTATTCAATATCAGAGCAAGCAGAGACTTCATCGTAATTATTTGCAAGATTAGCCAGTTCTTCCTTGTTTTCATCAACATAAGAAGCTGCAGAATGAGACGTTATGATATGAACTAGAGCTATTGGATAATGTACATAACGCGTACACAAAATCTAATATGCAGAAACAAAATTAGTTAATTTACTTTTTTCTCACCGTCTTTGCTAAGCCTATAGTTTATTTTCGAAGGCGATCCAGCACTTGTTGGATCCGTTATCTCGACTGTAGTAACCGCCGATAATATTTCCTATGTTTTCGCATGGGTGAAATTGTATTATTTGTGCTGCAACGTTTCTGTAACCTTGTGTTTTGATTATTTTATTGCAGCTTCTGGAATTGCCGTATAGTTTTTAACATCTATTGTCTTACTGACCTCTTTTATCTTCAATATTTCCTTAAAGAGCTGATCTTGGCCGGTTGGCTGCTTTTCAATCTTTTCGCCTCTCTAACATTAACTAATGTTTTGAGGCAATTCTCGTCCCTTTTTGCTTTATCATTATCATAGCCATGCGATTTAATTAAATTAATGACATAAGCATATTTTCTCTGCTAAACTCCAGGAATAGTATCATGAATGGACGCTAAATAGTCTGTTCTATTCGCGCTGAGCTTTTCGCGTGCAATATTTCACAACCGTATCGTAGTAACCTAATATCTTTTAAACATATCCATGCGCATAGCAGACATAGCAACAAAGTTGTTTCGTGGCCGGTTTTCGCTGTTTGATCAAGATATCTGTACCTTATAATGTTGTAAACAGCCTATTTTTCAATTGCTCAGCCTGCTGTAGGTTGGTTGGCAGAACAATTGTATTAATTTTTGTTGACTTGTCAAAGATGTTGCTGAAAAAGTCTTTGGAGACTTCCATAATGCTTGCTATTATGCAATATGTTTACATTGAATCGTGGAGTGAGAAAATTTGAAACGTGGTCAGAAAATGATGAAAACCCTCGCCGTTTGTGCAGTAAATTCATATAATTTGTACTTCGTGTACGTTTCGTTGGAATCTACGATAAACTCACATAACGCGGTTTCGATATAGACTCCAACTGCTTTATACAGCGTTCTGAACTTAGTATTTTCAGTCGAAATGTCTGATCTTCAATTATATAATCTTCCAACTCCTGACAGCCTACCGCGCAGCTGAAATTTTCAGATTGTAATTCCCACAGATAGCTGAATTTTACTCCAGAAATTTGTATTACCTCGCTTGTTGTCCACTCACCTCGTCCCAAGGTTCAAAAGACACATTAAAGTCTGATTAGGTATGTTACCAGGATATGACGACGAGGCCGTTGCCACAAATCCAAGGTGATTATTTACCGCATCAACTAAATGCGGAATATACCCAGTTCTATTTTAATCGCTTCATTAGCACTACAGTATTGGCCGCTATTGCTTCCGCCGCTGATACCGCGTTAGTTTCCGTGGCTGATTCAGATTCAACATAAGCCTTATAAACTAGATTGTTAGCGATTGTTGGTGTTTCAGACGACATAATGTTGTTTTCGGTCATATATCGCTGGCTAAACGACAGCGAACCTAAAATAATTGTATTTTAAGATATTCCTTTTGAGCATGCCGAGATTAAGAAGATAACAAACAGACTTTTTATTACTGTGAAATGCACGCTGAAATTCAATATTTCTTACTAATGGCTTTTATAACGTTGATAGATTTATTCGCCGAAATACTGACTGCTTTCTCTTATTTGGCAAAGTTAGCAAAAAATTTTATCTATAAGTCAAGGACTTCATGATTCGTTTTGCGTTTCTGATAAATTTGCTGCCAATCGTAGTAAGATCTTTCGGCGCGGACTTGACGATTACATTTAAACGTCGATGATAGTATTTCGCAAGAATAATGACAAGACGTATCGCGGCGCGGGTAGGACAAAAACATATTTACAACGGTCGTCTTGGGCTGCAGCAAATAGAGAAGGAGAGAAAAGAGCTGTTTTCTAGCCGATTTCTGGAAGCTATGGGGTTTTAAGTCGACGATAACCACAGGGGAGTGCAAATTGTTTAAGGCCGGCAAGCTGAACAGTGACAATTAATCCACGAACGAACAAGAGAAATTTAGTTACTTAAGGAGAAAAAGCACCAGGCTCAGTTGGTCAATCTTCCGAACATGGACGAGCTTGAGGACGCTGGCTGATACTAAAGAAAAACTTCACGCGTATATTATCATTGGTGACAAGGTTGAAGAGCTTTAGAAGCTACGAAAAGAGAGTGCCAAGACTCCAAAAACGAAGAGGTTCAGACCTGATAAGGGTATAAACTAGAGAAACTAAACACACATCCTCTATCAACTGAGCAATGCCCTTAGTTTTATGTTTTCTTCTTGTTGTTCTCGTCTTGGGATTTTAGCAGTTTTGCATGTTATGATATATTATAAATGAAATAACAAGCACCTGTGGTGGTAAATATAGCATAATCAGAAAGAGGAGACCATTTTTCCCCAATTCCTTTCCTGACTCGAATCGAAAAGGAGACTGCTTATATTGCCATAAATTATAGTTACTATAAACCTATTTCGTCAAGACCTATTTGTTTGTTATTATCTATATTTCACGCATGTTATGTGATGTGAACTTGTTAACTGCCATATAAAATGTATTTCTTTTTCTGAACCGATGTGCATTAAATGTGTTGTGAAAGCAAATATCGTAAGGATCTCAGTTATCATTTTTAAAATGATTTTTCACGTTCATATAAATAAGTTTTAGCGGTTAGGTTATCGTTATTATTAACTTAGGTGTAGTTTGTCGTTATGACTAAATAATTGGTTAACCTGAGCAGTAGAGTGGGAGGACCCTACAGCCTGGTTTTGATATTTATTTTGTAAAATCATTGTTTTTAAGCGTATTTGTCCGCTATTGTGTTGCGCTACTGCGTCTATACATTTATATAGACTGTTTGTTTATTGAAGTCGATATGGTCATACTGTCAGGTCCACCCTCCATGTTGCTATGGGGACAAATCCTCCAACTGCGATTGAAATAAAAACTTTGTACAGCGAGATCAACAAGGTGGTCCCAGGTTCTGATATTGTATAAGTAAATTGTTCTCGCGTCGAGTACGTCCATTGGCTGACCAACCGTGAGAACCAGTGAGTTATCTGCAGTCGCCCGTGTTTGTTATTATGTGTGTCAAGCAAAGAGCAACAATTCCTTCGGTCCTAAAACAAAATATTGGTTGCATTCTCAAACAAAAATTTTATCCAGACCAATGCGATTACATCGATCTGGGGTAGCTTTATCGTGAAAAATCAATGTGGGGTCGCCTGAAATTTTTTCTTAAAATTTGTTTGTATCCATGTTACTGGAACACCTTGTCCGATGAATATTTTCAGCGTGTGGGTATCAACCCATTAAATATCGCGAGAAGATTGTAGTTATCACTGAAGTCTTTAGGTATTTGATTATATCGCTGAGTAACATATATAATATCGGTGTTTTATGTCGGCCTAGAGAAAGCCGAGCTGTATTTTGTTTGTCTAATATCACGACGTCGTACAATACGAGATTGTTGATATCCCCGTCAAGATCATTGACCGACGGAGCTTCATTGATATCAGTAATAAAGTCAATTATGTTATACCTGGCTGATGTATGACCTGCAATCTCCTTAGCATTATCATTAAAATATCTTAGTCCACTTTTCAGACCGAAATGGCCCTATAATAATTAATCGAATAGAGTTTGGCAATGCTGGATTTTGCTTCGCTGGTTCTTTTTCTCTTGTCGCTGAGAAGTCTATGACAGCCATATTAGTTCAACTATGAAAAATATTATAAATTTATATTGTGTTCGGTGCAAGGGATTTAATGATACCAGTAAATTAGCAGCAATAACGACGAGGAATAAAAGGCGTGCACGTACAGACAAGTGCGTGAACTGTGGCACCAAAAATACAAGTTTATTTCGTCAGGTGAGAAGAAGTTAGGCAGTGATATCTCTCATTCCCTAGGGAAGTACCAGAGACTCCATAGGCTAAGCATCCAGGCGACAAACATCTTCTTCGGTATTAATTATTGTGGCCTTAGAACCCGACCTAATATTCGTCTCAATGAGCGAATTCAATCCAAACCAGGAGAGTCTCCAGTGAATGCAATTGATCAGTCATGTCATGTTCATGATGTCGCTTATTAAAGTCTTGAATTACAACAACGACATATTGCAGACGCGAAGTTGATACACGCGCTAAAGTCGGTAATATTCTGCGAGAATAACTAGTTAATTTGCTGGTAAGATCTGTGATGAATGGTCGATTCTTATTATAATAATGGAGTCAATTTATTACAGCCTAAAGTAATATTGGAGAAGTTGGGCTGCTATTAGTAAACTTGCTGACGCTGCAAGTTTCACACCTGCTGCTGATGCTGACTGGTTATGGCGACAGGCAATATGGCAAATTTATCTACCACCAACTAAACAAATTCAATATGTGCATTTTGATGTTCATCAGGTCAATATTTTGTTTTAAACCCATGATACTATTTAAACACGTCGACGTCATAGATCAGGCAGTGGAACTGCAAAGAAGCAGATCCGTTATCAACTAAAACAACCATCAAATTTACCTCTGCGTTTTGCCACAGGTACCACAGGTTGATCATGGCAAAGAATTTCTTCGTGTGGTAACATCTATGTTGAAATAACATAACATCCAAATTTGACGAAGGCACACTGCGTTACATCGTGATCAGGCAATTGTTGAACGATTTAATCTAACACTTGCTGGGCGATTATTTGGATATCAATTCATTCAAGAAATTTCCATTAACCCAAGATCTCGTGACAACAACACACTTGTGGAATTTCTATAAAACTCATTAATACAGTCACGAAATAACGCATACCATGACTCGTCCTTAAAACAACCAGTTCTAGGTAACGTGACTGTCAGATATTTATATGAGCCGTGCGAGCTTGAAGGAGGGGTTGAAAACGAGCGACTGACCTAGTCTGAGTGTAAGCGCACATAACACATCGATGACAACAATATCATTCAGTACAAGTTTTTGTTCCTCATTTGTTCCAGGAATAGATACATCACTATTTTGTTTACGAGTATCTGCAGAGCGATAACACAATGGGACACATAGACCTGGATATTTCTCTCGAAACAGGAATAGTCGCTGCTAAAGTGAATCACGAACACATTTCCTTCATGCAACTATCAGGACACAAGGATGTCGTGATTTCCAAAAAACCTCGTTTGTTGTATCTGGAATTAATTTTACGCATTAATGAGGACTGGATTCTTTTCGGGTGTAGTCTTATTAATGTTTAAATTCTTTGAACGACTCATCGATTGCATTTAGGTCCTCGAACTTTTCATCATAATAATAGACATTGTTTAAAACAGCAATGTGGAGATTTGCCGACAAAAGAGTGGTAGTAGTGGCCGTGATCGTCGCATGTAGCAACGACTGTATTTTTCGTCAACAGCGATTGAAGAAACATTTTTAACACGTCTATCGATACAATGCATCTCATCCCAGATAAGAATCTTTTGGATAGATTTATCCCCCATTCGTTCTGGTGTCAATGCGTCTCTCTTGCTTCGAAAGAAACTGTGATAGTTATGTGACTTAACTAACACCTCGTTGTTTCATCTCTCTGTTGAGCCGGTAAGTCGGTGTCAACACAACCATATCATTGTCTTGGAACAGGATGATTGCGCTTATCGTTTTTCCGGATCCGCTGGCCCATTACGATAAACAATTTTATGTCTAGCAATAGGATCATGAACAAGTGGCGCCGAGGACGGCTATGACAACTGTGTGTTTCTGTAATATTTAGGTAGCGGCTTATAATCTGCAGATTCCGAATAATCAAGTATCATCTCAGTCTTGACTCGCCAACTTCCCCATGGAACACTGGCGTTCTCGGAAGCATCCCTTGCACTTATATCACATTTACCTAACAATCCAATATTTGTTCTGTCTATATAAAATGAATATGTGGCGACTTTGACCGCTGTATCAGAAAATATGTTTATCATTGATATCATATTTATGGAAATAACACACAATAGTACCCAGTTTAGTTTTATTGTTCAAGAATACACTGTGTATGCAAACGTGCCTTTGCTCGTTGTGTCTTTGATTATAAAATCAAGTTCAGCCTCGTCGATTATTAATTGTGTACAGCTTCGTCGATGATGTAATGAGGCTTCTTTTGCAAATTTACCAATGATTTTTCTGCCCAAATCCTCTGCAAGTGTCGTCTTGCAGTTGTCGCCAGGTTTTGGCATCCAAACTTGTTTTTACGGCAAATACGAAATTATTGCCTCACTCACTTTCTGAGATAACAAATCGCCGCATCAAGCATGTATCGTAATAAAAATATTGGAACCATGTCAAGTTCATTTTTTTGTACAGTAATCGTTGGGATTTATCGCCTGATTTCGGTTTATTAAAATATCGGCTAAACCACAGAAACATGATGAATCCCTTATCAAATTCAAATAACTCAACACATGCAAATCCTGTCAAATCGAACTCGGGTAGGGTCCATTTATCGATACCCTAGTCATATCATGTGTATAATGTCCAAATAGTTTAAAATATGGTACACGCTTACCCATCCCAAGAAAACATCCAGGATAACATGCAACCATGTCAACGGAGATAACTTCGTTGAAATCATATTTGGTATCCCACAACCCTCCTGCCCATACTCGACACAGGATCGTCGAATATCTTCGAGAAATTCTTTCGACGTTGGTCTCGGTGATTTTTTCTTCGGCACAAAATGAGCGACCACAAAAGGAACAGTAAAATAATTTTTTCAGTTAACGTTCTATCTCTTCGTTGTTGTCGGTATATTTTCGTACGACTTTAGTCATCGTTGTATGAAGAGATTCAACACGATAAAGATCACCGCACGGTCACACAGACTGATCATCATCACTCTGAAACAACCACACATACACTTGATCAGTTTTACTGATGTCACGAATATATTAAAATATATCCCCCACAAATATATCCCCAAAGCACTGATGCTACAAATTTTAGACTCCACTAGCAAGTGGCTGCGGGTAATTGCGATTCTCGGGGTCCAGTATAAATGTCTCTTCGGTGCCTTTATTTAATACGATTGACACAGATCTAGAAAATTCATCGGTTGAATGGCGTCATAGGTATGTGGTAAATATGCTAACTTTTTAGCACTAAACACGGATAGCTTGTACAAACCAGTAACCTCAGTGGCATATCAAACTGTGACCATGTTACGAATCCTGATGTTACTATGTATACAACGTTGATTGGCTGAGTTGTATGTAGAACACAAATCGCTTTTATTTTGTCTTTGATTGCTGAAAGTTTAATGTTGGCCACCATTGGATTCTCAAGGAACTCAACGGCGACTCTATTTATGGTTCTGTGAAAACTTGCTGTTCTAAAATTAGCTAATCCTTCCATAAGTGTCATTAACGTAGTCCTTATTGCATTGTCATTGTTATCGACGTATAATTTTGTTTCAGAGTCGTCGCTTGAGTCACTTTTCATAATCTCGTTTCTGATACCTCAGATTGATACACTATTCTCGGATTTTTCCATCATCAGTAAATACAGAATATTATTGGATGTGATCGGATAATATCATTAGATGTCATTATCCTGCCGTGCTAGTCCTGAAAAATTAACAACTTAATCACTTCATCTCGATCTACTCCAGCCAGACACTTAAGATCAGAAAGCTCATCTTTAGTGGCATATTTTGACAAATCAGCGTCGACGAGACTAGAGTAGTTTTTAACCCTACTGCATCTAGCGCTAATAGAAGTATTCCCATAAATATCTACCATATTATAAAACGTTTAACATGTTTAACACTCCGGACGATTTTAACGTCTGCTTGTCTACTCGTTAAGACGCTCTGCATTCTACAAATATAGTTTAAACATTCTAGAGGTGGAGCGAACCCATACGAATCAAAATGAACAATGCCAAATGGGTCAGTAGCATAGGCAAGAAGGTGAGTGCCCGGATTGAAAGTCCAGAATTATGATACTGGATTAAACACTGTTTTGGTTTGTCAGGTAATTGATCGCGCATACAAACTCCCCGAAAGTTTTAATATTTAATCGACGAGCAACTTCGAGTAAATCAAAATTACGCATGCCTTTGCAATAGCAGAGGCTTTGCGGCTATAAATGCTGGTATAGCTGAAAAAAGTGGAAATATACTCCCATCTTGGCCATGTCTTTAATATCAGCAGCAGGAAGATCGTGTCGTACACCAGTCGCTGATCATTTGGCTTCATTAAAATGCTTGAGTTGATGTTCTGTCCGTGACAGTTTTTTGGGGGGCCGTGTAACGCTGCGAATTTCAACGTGAATTGTATTCCAGAATTACTTCTTTTGGCTGCTGATTGTAATTTTTTAATCCTGGCCAGGGGTCAGAGTAAAATTCACGAGATGATATGACATTATAAATATCATCGACAATTTAATTACTGATGGGAAACACGTGTTTTCCACTGGGGCATCAACCACTCTTATTCGTCCACCTACCCCTTCAAGCAGCATTGTTTTGTCAAACAGTATAACAGCAATTGCTCTGTAACTAGCCTGGTGGTACAAGGCAATGCACCTACTCGATATCGAAAGTGTATATCAACAGTTGCCTGAATAAATCCAGGTGATCTAACAGGAAATAATATATCGGATATAATTTTGTAAAATCCAGCTGTGATATTTGTTGACCAGAATCCACATTTTAATCACGTCCCATGAATGTCATCAAGCGATAATATGCACGTACAACACGATTATTGTCAAATTCAATATGTCCTCGGAGGGTTCTTGATGTCCGTTTATCCTTAATGAAACATCACGATGCTCAAGTGTGTTAAATATCATTGGACTGTGTGTTTGTGAGTTTATTCGTGCAGTATCTTGAAAAGCAGTAAATACATGTCGTGGTGCTGAAAACCCCTGCTGTGATACTATTTGCAATGCAAACGTACCAACAGTTATACTCTGAACATTATCTTTGGTCATTGTTAACCACGAAAATGTTTATTTACCACCACGGTCCATAAACGATAACAATCATTGTTTTTCGGCATCCACAGTGAACGTTTTGTCAGTATTACTTTCCCAGCATCAATTACAACAGAGAGCCAAATAACTACGACTGTATGCTTGGCTTTGAAAGTAACTGTTTTGACATTTCTGCACAATCCAGAAATATGGGAGAGTGGAATTGCACATTAAAATGCTTTACGGCCACCTGTCAGCATTGATAGTCGTATATTAAATCCTAAGTTGAAGTCTGTTGACTGTCTTAATGATGAGAATGTATCGGGGGTAGGAGCATAATTACAGTTGGTTGTGGATCAGCCGCACTACCATGTGTTAATTGTATCAAAAGATTCTGCCTATTACCTGAATCCTTATATTGATGGACTAGCCGACCTTGAATACTCATCGGAATATCTTGCTAGAACAAATATCGTCGTGGAAACCTCGACGTCTCCGAGACATAATTGTTTCTTCCGTCGATAATGCATGTGACTCTGTTAAACATGATGCCATTATTAACAAACCAAGTCTAACATCGGCTCCTTGTGCAGTCGTATCGACTTTTAAATGTTCACCTTCGACTAGCGTGCAGGAAATATCTACATGTATTTGTATCCTGCACTTGCAGCTCAATTCGCCCACCAAGGTCGGGCTCTCGTGCATCATACAAATAATATTGATGAAAACGTATCGATCAAGGACTGGGGCCTCGATGTCAAATGCCGAATCAGTTACACACTTGAACATTTTATTATTAATTCATTTTCGTCTAACACGAAGACCATAATGGATTAATCCACGGCGAGTCAACCCACTTTCCGCTACTAGACCTACGGCTATATTTTTCTCTTTTTCCGCTTTTGACATTGGTATAGGCGCACCAGCTAATACGGCCAGTCTTTGATTTGCAGTTTGATTTAGTTCTTTACTGAAATTTCCTGGCATCACTTCAGTACTTGGAAGTGTAACTGGTTGTGGTTTTTCGTCTGCATATTAATAGTCGTACCGTGATCGCAGAAAATGCTTTACTAGCAATATCACCCACAGTACTAATACCTTTATCACGAGCATCAACTGCTTTCATTCCTAACTGATTTACAAATGGCATTACCGAGTCCATCTCAGTAGATCGCATTTTATACTGGAAATCGTGAATTTATCACTGACCATAGTAGATCGATGTTGAGTATTGTGTATAGTCATGTTATTTTCTTGTCAGTAATCTAATTGTGATTGGTCACTAATAATCGTCAGTAATTTCATCGATAAGTGACCGATAAACACTAAATCCATGGCATCGCCAGTATAAGATAAGATAAGATTTCTTTTTTTCAGACTGCAAAGTCTATACATCTTAATTAAAATACGGATATAGGTAACTATATACTCGCTGACAAATATTAAATTATTCATTGATAATTTCAGTAGAATTATAACCAGCCCGTCACCCACCAATTAGTTGATCAACGTCAGCAAGGAAGTTACAGGGGCATTGGGTAACAAGACCACTCATGATAGTGCTAGTACCAGGCGTGGCAAGAACACTTCCACTGACACCTGGATCAAGATTAATATTAAACGGCCATTCTGGCGATGGTGGTCTCGACGCTGGGGGATCTTTTCTTCTTTTGCTGTTTACTTCCTTGTTAAAGATCGAGGTTTTACGCCTGAGATTTCGTTTTCTTCACTTGTTTGTTTTTAATGTTGCTTCGTTATTCCTTCTTGTTGTTATCGTCTTTGTTCGTTTATTCGTTCGATGTACTTGTTTACTACCAAAATATAATTAATAAAGTCTTTATCGTCATCTCCTGTTGTATCAACGTCATAAAAGATGC
>QKMX01138214.1:0-11099 GCA_003401595.1 Venustaconcha ellipsiformis
TACAATGAAACAAAAATGAAATAAAAAGAATTTTAAACTTCAGATATAATAAATGATGTAAGCGGTAGTTTCATATATTTTACCTTCCCCCTTTAGGTCCAGAAGGTACACAATTATGTAGTTGAATTGCAGAAAATGTTCTGTTACGATTTTGTATTGAAGATGTTTGTTTTGCTTATCCGGTTTTGCAACCTCATATGGAAAAGTGTCTGCTTAGACAGAAAATATTTAGTGTATTGATTTATTCAACTTTTAACGTTGACATTCTTTCTAAACTATGACAGAAAATTATCGCACGGTGAAAACAATTTTGTGCTACTTCACCTCTTACATGAGGTAGGACCAACTAGCAAGTGTAACGGTAATGGATGCAGGGTATATCTGTTACCATCTGTAACCTGCCCCATCTCATCTGTTTCACGATACCGCTGCAATGAAAGATGTGGATTATTTAGTCTTGTAGAAGAGTGCCTTAATAAGACATGGATGAACACTTGGCCTCCGATTCTTACAGTTATTACCTGTGTTCCTTTCCATGAGACATTTATTTGTCTGCTCATACAACCGAAGCTAATTACTGGTTTATCTCTTATCTCATTTATTCTCTTGTTCAGACATAAAATTCTCGCAAGAAGCCGAGGATTTGCAAAGGGCGACTCTAGATGAAAGACCATGAAAGGAGCTCCCAAACACATAAGTCTTATTTAGAAATTTATATTCAATGCAGTGCGATATTATTCAAACTGCTAATCATTATTATTAAATGTTATGTTTTGTATCATCTGTCATACAGTCTTTTTAGCTACAATATATGTTTTGTTGTCAACATTATTCTCTTCCAAGGCTTATGTTCATTTATTAAAGATGATTTTGAATAGCTTTTATTCCAGTTTAGAATGGTTTGCTTCACCCATTTCATTATCACTGTGCTTCTGTTCACCAATTTCTGTTGCTCACTTGTATGTATGCCACATGTTATTCTGATATTATCTCAGTCAAGGTCTTGTTCTTGTTATTAATTTCCACTTTATGTTTTGAATGTTTATGTTGAAGTATTTGTTTTAAAAAATCATAATTCCGCTGATTCAGTTGGAAATTGAGCACATACAACAATTTGGGAAAAGTTCATGAATGAACCACTAGTATATAAATTTAAACACGACAAGCATCAGGATATAAAACGGATGCAGAACTTAGTCCTTTCGTTCATTAAGTTATAGGTTATAACTCGATTATCGCCAGTTAGGTCCTAATACTGTCATAATGTGTGCGCTTTAAGTCAAAAAGGTTTATATGGTGCAAACAACAAGCCTGCTCACTGCCTTAGTCTAGTTACATATAAAGACTACACTTGCATAAAAGCGAAACAACCTAGTCATTTGCAATCAATATTTGTGATGTCAAGTTTTAGTGTTTCTCAAAATAAAATGAACAAAATCAAACTTCAAGCATTGATAGGAAAGTTTATTAAATACTATAACTACATCACTGCTGTTGTCAGAAAATAGAGACTTGCTCCATGCAAGTATGTCGGCCATCTTAGTGGACAATTTGCGTATGGACTGAATCATGAATCAGATCAAAGTGTTAAAGACTCCGTGGTGATAACTACATTATTAATTTTAAATTGGTGAATGAAATGGTTAAGTATTTTGCATTTTTGTATTGTAGATGCCTTAAGATTTAAAGTCGATAGTGGGGGCAAATTGCAAGGTGGGGGTGTAGACGATAAATATAGTTACATTGGTTAATGCAATAGAGTGATTTGGTTTTATTTGCCAAAATCTTTAGTCTTTAATTGATTTGAATTTGTTTTGCTTTTGATCCTGGATTTCAAAAGTGTTGATAATAACCAAACTGTTTAAACTTCGCCAATATTTCAATAGAATGAATTTACTAGGTGTCTGTGAATTCCCCAAAGCACATATCTAAGTATTGTGTGACCTTGATCTGGTATGATAAATTAAGTTGATTTCTATCCGGCAAAGTCAGAGACCTTTCGACAGAAACATATTTAACAAATTTCCTAATTAAATTATTTTCTCATTTAGGATTTAATGGTCCCGTCACCGTATAACAATGAATAAATATTGAATGCAATATTGAATCTATGCAATCAAGCAGCAATGATGTTGGAATTGAATGAATTTTACGTTACTCATGGGTACTTTTCATTATATTTGTATTTACCAAATCCATCAAAATAGATCCAATGATATGAAGGGTTGCGGTGTATATTTTGTATCACAACGGAATGGTAATGATGAGTAAACTGAAACTGTGTTATCCGACGGTGTGCACATTTTTTACGGCTTGTACTTTAAGTCAACGTAATACTGCTGTAGCCTGCTTTTTGCTGCAAGCACCATGTTTAAGAATATATGCATTCCTGATATCTCAAACAGATAAAAAAAAGCCAATTTTTTTCAGATAAAATATGCTTCTTTGAGAGTTCTTATCCAATCGTGATACCTTAGGAGAACTACTTCTACCTCGTAAATCCAGCCCTCCAAAGTACTAATTTTAACTAAAGGGTGCTCAAGGTTTTCTGCCTACCTAAAGGGCGGTCGGACAAAGTGATCTTCACTTGTTTAATAATACTGGTGAAAAAATACATGAAAATACTGGAACGGAAGGGACACTCTATGTATGTAACTACAAGAATGCTCATATTGTGTGTGGCTATCATAATTGGGTAAATATTCTCAATGAAACATGTTTTACTAGGACAAATTTGTTTCTTCCTTTAATACATTACCAAATCATAATATCTTAGGAAAATATCTCCGGTTCCCTAAGTGATGTGATACAGCTTTTAGGTAGCATGACTGGTGGGGAAAGTACCTGTCTGGGCGCTTCTTTAAATAGGAAATCCACCCCTCGCCCCAGTAAACCCAGCAAAGTGGTGATGCCGTATCATAGGAAGCTGTCCATATACATGGAAGGGTGACCTGTTCAGCTGGGAATATAGGTCTGACCAGATCGAATTAGGTTCTTTGGGATGACAGATTAGGAGATAAAACTATATACTGTATGCTCCGATATCCACCCCACAGCTTGAAAGAGGCTGACTCAGTGGCACTGTTATATTCCATTATTTCTTCAAAGCCCGAAATAAGTCTTGAGCTGATTTGCCCATACTAGACAGAGGATACATGAAAAACTGTTACCCATGGAAGGCAGCCTGTGTTTGATGATATAAGAGGATGCCATAATGAGTGAGCATCTTTTTGGAACTGCATGTACTTTGGTCTGCTGATAAGGCATGTATTTGCTAGTAACTGCTACCATCGCTAATAACACAAGGAGGTATGTCTTGTAGGAAAGTTGCGCAACAGACCCCTTGACAGTGCTTCAAAATGTCTCTGGTGCAGCCACGTTAATCCCCAATATATGATCTTCTTTTGGCACAGGGCTAACGTTTTTGGCCGTGTATACTCAAACAAGCAGAGAATTTCGCGTAAGTTCTTGTTTTGTCAAGTCCACTCTTCCGTGGTTACAAAATTTGTCAGCGATCATGGAGTTGTAACCTTTTATCATAGTGCAAACTTCTCTCTTCAAAGAGCAAGATGAAGTTAGCTAATTGCGATGTAAGTGTGTTTTCGTTTGTGCACCACTGGGTGAAAACGTGCCATTTTCATTCGCATGCTTACATGATGGAAGGCCTTCTTGTTAGAGAAATTCTATCCATGACTGGATGTGTGAATCTTTAATTTCTGAGGGCTTGTTTTAATATGATCGTTAGGTTTAGGTTCAGTAGCTCTGGGTAGAATGGAATAAAAAATAAATTTTCTTAGAGTTTCCGATGCGAGATCAACGTGATTGTTAATCCACGACTACTTCTAAGTGATGCAACGAGTATAATGTGACATTGATTCTCTTGGATTCTGCATCACTTTGGAATCAGGGGTATTGGATCGTAGGGGTATGCATTCAGATCATTCCAATCTATTGATAGAGCCTCACTCGTCCAGGCTTTAGAGTCCAGGACTGGATATAAATCAGTTAGAAGGTTGGTATTCCACCTTTTGCAAACATGTCAACCCATGGTGGTCATTCCCATCTGGTACATGTCTGAGTAAACACCGAGGGATTAAGAATCCGTTCTGTGTGTATTAATTGATTGTTCCGGGACAAAAATGGCCAGTATGTTAGGCGTCCAGGGAAATAGCAAACTTGTACGTGGATTTGTTTTTGACAATACCACTGTAGAAAGTTTCACAGCTGGACATATGGGGGTTGGGGCTTGATTCCTCTTTGTAGTTTGAGATAAGTCACTACAGTAGGGTTGTCAGACAGAAAGAGAACTTCATTGCAATGTAATTATGTTTGCTACCAGCGAGAGTATTTCTTAAGGCCTTTATCTACAGAACATTGAGATGCAGATGTTGTTCCTGGGGAGACCTTGCACCGCTGGGTTCCCGAAAGGATGGTAGTAGGTGGGCTTCGCAGTTTTCTGTACTTTCATCTATATAGATGTAATCTAGTGTGTTTGTACTTGCAGAGGTATACCCGACATAAACCAAGTTAGGATGTCACATTTCTGCAGATGATGCCTCAATTGTGCGTAGATGGTGAGAGGTTGTCTAGTAATCAAAAGTTTGTCCTCCATTGGGACAGAATAACTATTTGCAATGGGCATATAAAATGGTGAACTAGGACAATGAGGTCTAATGCCGCGTTGAGCAAGCCTAGTTTGCAAAGGAATTCGCGAGGGGTTAGATATTTCCTCGAAACTATAAAATTCAGCATGGGTGGATTATCAGTACAAGATTCTAAGTTGCTGAGATAGTACTAGGTCGGATTTGTTCTTGCTGACGAGACGCCCAGGTTGATAAGCAGCATAAGAACAGTTATCATGTCGTGTTTAGATAAAACTTCATAGTGGTTCTGAAGGAGGATGTCCAGACAACTTGATACTACCGCCGTACAAAAGATCCAGACATTCGCTATCCCACAATTCATCGAATGAGAGAACACCCATGTGCAGATGAAGACTCGCAATGGGAGTACCCTGAATTAGTTTTGATCTTGTAGGCGAATTACATGCCGGTACCTTGTCATTTAGAAAATGAAGGTATGCCTCTTTTTAAGTCCACACTGATGGCGAAGTCTGTCTTGGATGGCATTCACAATGTGCCATGGTGTTTCCATTGAGAACATAAAGGTGTGAATGAAATGATTGGGTGCGCTTAGGTCGAGGAAAATGAAACCCTGAATATATCCTTCACGATTGTGACATAAATGGATCTGTTTGGGAGGTTTATAACTGTTGGGACAAGTAGCAGAGAATGAGGAACGTGGAAAGTGGTGCTTAGTCCCTGGAATAAAACGTGTGTCGGTTGCAGGAATCATTGTGGCAAACTTTGTCCTAATGGGTAACTGAGAAATGGAGCTTTCCACTGATCTGGAAATATGGGAAGAGCCAGATGGAGCAGATATCCTGTTTTGAGGGACAGCGGGTGTAAAGAGGAGATAAGTTAAAACCAATGAAAAGATCCTATTGGTACCATATTTGCTTTAGTTTGTGAAACTGGATTTGGAGTCCTATGTGTGACCCTAGGATCGGATAATTTCCTGCTCTTTCTATGTAACGACGTTGTGGTTACTAGGGAGGAAAATTGGTCTCCTTGGTTGCTTGTGTGTTGATTTCTTCAATCTGGCCTTAAAACAGAATTTTACTTGATAAATTCTGTGCTTGGCCTTATGGAGGTCCTTCAGGAAAGTGCATGTAGAGAGAAATGATTCGCTTGACTCTAAACGTAAATTTGTATTTTCAGTTAAGTTTGTTGAGTGTCTCTGTTCAGTACTCTGGCTGTTCTTGAAACAGACTCAATGCATGCCTGAGGGATTCGGAGTGGGAGAAAATAAGCTATATTCCACCAGTGGGAGCGAAGGTGAATATCGAAGCTACGGCAATGATATTACACACTAACTAACGAGTGTCATCAAAGGTCGTCTGATTCATACATATGTAGTGTGACATTATCATCCCCAAAGCGGTGATATATCTGTCCAGGCTGATGATGGAGTTTGAGGAAGTCAGAATTTCCGGAGTCAAAGGTGGAAAACATTGTCGATGGAGACACTGTAAGTTGAATATTCCATTTACATTGGATAGTCTAGAAGTAATGATATCAATTGAGAACAAGCAACATCTTGGGTTCACAAGGTGAAGATAGGGTCTCATATTATGATTGAGACAGCTGATGAGCTTTGCGCTCACAAAACTCATAGAACTCTATGATGTAGAAACCCTGATTTTGAGACAGTCGTTAAAACAAGAGTTTTTTTTTTCTTCTTGTGGTATAGTATAGAGAGATAGCGAAGGGAACCGTTAAGAACCAATCTTGGTCTTGTGCTGAATGAGTGATTCGAGATGGAATGTGGGTTAGACTGGTCCCTGTACATGTATGTAAAAGATGTTTTCGAAGTTCTGGAAGCCAGGTGAATAGTTCTTGAACCCGTAATGTTGTTCTGTAGGTTACTCTTGATCTCTAGTATATGGCCAATGCCGTTTGCAACGGAAATAGGCCGTCCGTGCGAGGAGAATTTCGTGAAGATAATCATGTTGGGAAGGGTTATGGGATGTGTCTGTCTGCAATATATCGTAATAAGTACAACAACTGTCAAACACGATATTTCTATATTCTGACTTTATGACACTTAAAATCATACACGTGTCAGAAACGTGCCCATCTCCTTGAATATGATACCAACTCAAATTCCGTTAAGATATAATCATACTACCCCCAGCATACAGCCTAAATAAAATACATGAAACTAATTTATTCTAGTCTATTCATATGTACACAGAACAATAAATATCGTCTTCCATTGCCACCGCCAGATGTCACCAGGTTTAATTCCTTACTAGTGCAAATAATATGGACGAAATTACCTCCTAGTATTCAAGCAGATATTGTACATTTATTTTCATCAGCTACAGCTGAATTTGGAAGTATCGTATTCAATAATCAGTATTGCACATTAATTTTATATTTTCTCCAGCATTCTGGATGAATTTCTCATTTACGGATTTAGTCCTTTAGAGTACGTATTGCACTCCGGTTAGTATTGGTGTGTAGTTACATATTTGGATAAATTTGTCATTTACTGATTTAGACTGTTAGATTCACTATACCAAAATGGCAATTGTGCTATTGACATTTGGTGGACGGTGTTACAAATACAACTAAGGGGGGGGGGAGATAAAGGCGTCATGATCGTATTGAAACATCAGCTGATACGGAGAACAAAAAAATGTGCCTGAATGGATACTTCCATCTACCTATCAACAGATGCGTCATCTGGTACAGGGGACAAGGGCACCGTTATGAACTTTATGGCATAATCTGCCTGTTTCTTCTTTAAATCAGTTACCTAATCCTACTACTTTAGGGGAACTACTACTAACTTGCCAATTAAGCCCGCCCGGCTACTACTTTTAACTAAAGGGAGCTAGAAGGTTTCTGCCGACCTATGTGGCTGTCGGGAAGAGTAATCTGTCCTTATGTATAAGAATTGGTAGCAAAGGCTTAGAATCTGTAAGTAACTACTTCCACTCATACCAAATAAAACACACTCTCGTCACTAGAGGTCCCCAAGTTGGAGTTTTTCACTTTTATGGAGAGTATGCTCCAACTGTATATCCAACTTTTTCTCATCCTATGCCGACAAATTTCTGCCTTCACAATTTGCCTATACGTTTTGGTTCATCACACATGTAGGTACTTGCACGGGGAGCCTAAGCGACTTTACATTCTGTTTTTTGTAAGCATTTTGTACATGCAGGTTTCTAGCGCTTATTAAAAGTTCCAAATTTATGTACAATTCCATTACGAACAGGTATATATCGGTAATTTTCTATTCCATGGAATTCTTAGGGTCAATACACCAGCTTCTACGTTTTACTAGTATAAGCGGTCTGTAGTCCTTTTTTCACATGTAATTACATCATTCTGGACATTGTCTCTTCTCTCTTTTACGTATCTATCACGATGCATCAGTTTCCGTTTATGTGAAGATTTTTTGTGTATGATGCAGACAATTGTAATGCTTTGTTCTTGTCAGACCAGTACATGTCAGCTTTACTCAGTAGCGCATTGCTCATGCACATTTCCATAGTCGTCACTTGATTCATGATTATCTGCATAAACATATCTTCATATTTAAATAGCACTTTGTCAATTGCATAGACAGACGATAGGGTTGGTTGCATTGCGTTCGACGAGTTTGGTAAGTAGCAGACGTCGTAACTCTTTACATGCCAAGTCTTATGCATTACGGAAGAACTTAGCCTCGCCTCTTGCGACCAGAAGATATTTGTTCTCAGTTGATATTATCACTTTTGGACTATGTGATGTAACGGGGGATTCGGCCTTCTGAACCACGACAGAAAAAGTATTCTGCCTTTAACCCCTGGATATCTGGCTTCCTCCTTCTACTCTATCAGCATCCTGGACATGAGCTCCAACGTATCGTGATTTTATGATGAAATGAAGGAGTCCAGCTTCAGTTAAGTAAACAGTCTGGGAGAGTTACGGACATTCCAACATAAATTTCTCATTACTTTAGTTACGGTTCCACATTGGCAATACGTCAGTCTTTCATTTTAGAAACCACATCAGTTGGAAGTGATATAACACCTTTGGGGATGACAAAGCCAGACTCCATACATCTGAGGTGGATGGCCAACAATGTATCCATAGCTACAACTTATAATTGGTGGAACATGACTCGTTTCTGCCTGCACTCTCTTGAAGGACCACCATAAGGCCAAACTAGGACCCGAGCCTTTATCCTAAACATATATCGCTAGAGTGAAGAAGTCTGCAGACTATTTACCTAGAAGATAAACTTCCCTCCACCACAACCAAAGCGTTGATGCATGGATATTATGGAATATCAACAAGCATGACGGCAGTTTCTTTATAATTGCAAAGAACTGCTGAATTTGCATGTCTTGACTATATTAAACATGCTCTCAGAATTAAAACTTTCTCGTAACCAGAGGTGGAGAGAATCGCTCTGTCATGAGGGCCCTACACTCAGAAGTATACGAAGAGAGAAAATTA
This sequence comes from Venustaconcha ellipsiformis, assembly GCA_003401595.1. NCBI lineage: Eukaryota > Metazoa > Mollusca > Bivalvia > Unionida > Unionidae > Venustaconcha > Venustaconcha ellipsiformis. Next base: position 9,078 of record QKMX01138214.1, read on the forward strand.
GCACCGTGTACAATAGAAAGTTACTTTACTGCTTCACAATCGCTGACATATTTGTAATCATGGAAGAGGTGGTATCAGACAAAATAGACTTTTCTGACCTACTCGCCTCATTTGAGCATAAATGGCCGAAACATTAACTGTATATCCCAGTGAAATCTATCTTGTGGATTACCATGGCTGAAGAAGGTAGGCATAATTAGCTATCAGCAGCCTTAATATTACATCCAGTTTGAACACGACGTGCCAGTCTTAATCATGCCGGTATACTCTTTCATCACCAATGTTGTCATGAAACCTCTAGACACGTCAGTTTAATGTCTCCTGTTTTTCTTTCATTTCTTTATGTTACTTATAGACGATAAAGATTTAAAAGAGATTAGGGACTTGTCCGGGATGTGAATGAAAGAAAAATACTTTAAGAGTAAACTCCCATTGCCCCTGGTATATATTTTAATTTCACATATTTAAGAAATCTTTAGTGCAACTGCAAGTTTTCACAATAATATATCAAATGCAGGACTTTGTTTAAAATCTTATCTAGCAATCTTTGGAGCTTTTGTAAAAGAACGAGGTGCTTGCATTTGCCTGACATTATGACCTCTCTCAAGTGAAAATGTCTTTAACAAAACATTATATAAAGAATATTTTGGTTCAGTATTTCACGGAAAAGATTCTCGTATTTTGGGTTAGAATAGTAGGCTTGTGTTTTGTTTAGATAGATAAATTAAAAGAATTAGAGTTAACAAAAAAAATATTAGTAGAGTTAAGAAAGCTTCAGCTTCGTATAGAAATTATGGAAATTCAAAATCAATATAGAGAGAAGAGAGAAAAAAGGCAGAGAGAAAAGTACAGAGAGAAATATAATGGAAGGAATAAGAAAGGTAGAGAGAAACAAGATAAGAGGCATAACGAAGGAGACAGAAATGAGAGGAAAATACAATTTCAGAGAGTGAAAAGAAGAGGCTAAGATAAATAAGGAAGGGAAATAAAATTGTATAGATAAAGAACCAAAAGGAAAATGTAATACAATTTACAAAAAGTAGATTTTGATGTTATCTGATATATTAGTTTTGGTACCCTGTTTTAACATAAAAAGAAGTAGATTTATATTTTCCTCATTTTGAGAAAATTAACATTCTTACAAAGTATACACATTTGTAAAGATCATGAAGTCTACACTTCACTCTTATTACAACAAACTTCTACTATGCAATAGTGAAGGAATATATTGTTATGTATATTTAATTTAATTATTTGTTCGTTGGCTTTGCATTTTTTTTGTCCCATTGCATGCTATTTATACGGTAGCTTTGTTTACTGGATTTTACACTTTTTTCCAGAAATTGAGCTCAGTTCTGTTTGACCTGACTTATAATAAATGAAACACTGTATCTAGCTTCTGATCTTGATTTCGATACTGTGGCAGATCTGGTAAACAACATTTTATTTTTTATTTTTTTTCCTAGCGTAAGAATCATTGATTTCAGTTAAGGCCATACTATGAGTAAATGCTTTTAGGCATGTAAAAAGCTTCTGTTTTGTTCTGGAAGTGTGAACATTTGACCCTCATGCAGTAATCTGTTTTGCGTCTTAAATTAGTGTATAACTGTTTTCTGGATATAATATGGATATTCGGACATTAAACCATTGACACTTAAAGGTTTGGTCAGTTTGAGTTGAAATTCTATTGTATGGAATACAAGGGATTCTTTTCATGGAAATATAAGTGCTCCATACAAAATTTCGGACAAATTTTAAATTTATTCTGGAATATTATATTTTGTGATTCAACAAAGAACTGTAAACACATCTCTACTTTGAAGGTTACAACAGATATCATTGCCCTCCATTTTCAAAGTCATTGGGACTCAAACTCATATTAATTTCAAACTTTTTAATAATAACACTTCTTGTTTTAATGCTTGGATATAATTTTGGATTTTGATTCGTAAAAGCGTAAGTTTTTCTTTTCATTTGTACCTTGTTTTTTAGGGAAATAAATTATTTGTTAAATTTTACAAA
>QKMX01138297.1:0-16357 GCA_003401595.1 Venustaconcha ellipsiformis
AGAGAGAGAGAGAGAGAGAGAGAGAGAGAGAGTGTACAATAACAAAAACAAATATGTTGCAAAATGTACTATTTTCAATAAAATAGGCAATAATGACGTATGGTTGATGACATTTCAAGAGATGAAAGTCTGTACAAGACCATACATCAGTAGTGGTAACAGAAACGTATCCCGCTCACTTTCAAATTGTATGCGACCCTGAGAGCGTGATTTCGAAATGTCGTAATCGTAATGGTCAATACCACAATTCTATGCTTCATTCAGTGCAGTATTACTTTAAAGGAGGCTTTATTTATCCAATGCATCACATGACTAACAAATCTAGGAACGAAAAATTAAAATTTGGAAAGGAAAGAAAAATTATTTAAATTAAAGTAAAAGTAGTCATAAAGTTCAAGAGACGAAATGTCACGGGAATTGAACGCACATTGTAAGAAACAACCCTGACACGAACTGAATGTTGTGTGAAAAGTCCCAATGCCATTTATACTGTACCCTTAAATATAACTCTACTTCAATCGGTGGGTTTTGATTGGGGTAATCATACATTTCTGATGTCTCCCTTTCCAGAACCTCTTGATTTGAATGACTGTATGTTTTCCCTTATGTGTGTCACAAATTAAGGCTGCTAAAATAAAATACTCTAATAGGGGTGCTAACTTTTTAAGCCATTCAGTAACATGTTAATGACATTACTTAAGCACACACTATGGTAATCATTTTAAAATAAAGTGATTGAGTTGATGATATGATGTTTTCTAAATGTAGACGCAACTAGCCATATCAATATGTTAAAAGATAATGAAAGATTACTTACCAAAAACCTTCAAATACAAGTCTAGATTGTGGTCTATTTATGGTTAAGTTCAATACGCAACTACTTGACAGCACAATTCTTAGCCGTTGCCAATCCCATTTCATATAGTTATGTTTCATGCTCATGTATAAATGCTTAGGCGTTATTGATTATTTATAAATACTTAATGACTTGTGGGCAGCCGTTCTATTATATACATTATATATCCATTTGTTTGCTGAATCATAATAAACTGACCCGGTAAAATTTAGTGGTTTCTTTTTAAATGCATTAGTTTTTTTCCAATGAAACTACACTTCTCAGAATAATAAAAATGTTCCAAAAAGCAAACAATATAAAATTGGATACCTTCTAAAATCCGTACAAATGGTAATATCCGACAACCCCGAAAATGCCAAAAAATATTAAAATACGATACCTTTAAAATGATGATAATGATAAATCCAATAATTTCAAAAGCCCAAAAGCTTTAAATCCAAAATGTTGATTGGGTCTCCACTCATTATTTTGGGCTACCTTCGACAGATTCTTATGCCAGGGTGGCAATGTTAAAACTTTCAAAACTGTATTAGATTTCATTCAACGATCTCTCGCTCAAATAGTAAAAGTAAATTTTCCACATACATGCATGGAGTAAAGTATTTATGCTTGCGAGATTTTAAACAAATCAAATTTCATTAACAAATTCAATTTATAGATATAAGAAGTGAGCTGCTTATTCTCATTATACGTATTAATAATAGTAATATGTTAAATAGATAATGAAAGATTACTTACAGATTACTTACTTACGGATACCCTGATCTTCAAATGGAAGCCTAGTTTGTGGTCGTACCTATGATTCAGTCTTACATACAATGGCTCAGACACAAAATTGATAACCTTGCTACTACTATGCCCATATCAGTTCTTGGTATGTTGGTCATTCTTTGTGTCCATCATTTTATGAAATGCAATTTAATAACTTTAGTTATTGTATTTCTTTCACAAGCTAAAGCTATGATGGTTGTTTTCGAGTTATGATGCAGTCGAGAGAAATGATATTGAAAACGATAAAATAAAAGTACACCTGGTAGATTAAGCATTGACAATAGCTTATGTATGCCAAAAAACGTTAATGAAGCATTACCAAAAATATAGTCAATGTTATCGTCTTTCTTGGTAGGTTGTACATATTTATTTTATAATACTGAAGCAGCTTATACAGATTATTACACTTTATGTATTGTTTTGACGTACAGTACATAATTAACCAATGTGAGAGATAAGGTGTACTTTGTTTTACTAGATACAGATTTTATTGATATGTGTCAACGGTTTCGTTACCTTGTTTACTGTTGTTGTTAAAACACTCGTAAATTAGAAACCTATTACAACTAAAGTTACTATATATCCGGTAGCTAATTGCTGAGATGTTACTGATCTTTTAGTGAAAAGTAATTCCTACATTTAAGACTTTATGATCAGTAAATCGGTGCACTGCGAACTACTTGTTCCCTAGAGACATGTGGTCTCCTGTAGCAGTGGTCATTCAAAATTACTGCCATTAGTCAGTATGTAAGCTTAGCTAATTACCAAATATATTTTTCCTATGCTGCTGAATGTAAATCGTTTAATCTGACTCGGCTGAATTTTTATAGTGGGCATCATAATAGAACAAATAATTCACTTTAAAATTTTACTCTTTGATAGATGTGTTATTGGATGTGGGCATGTTTTGCATCTTTCCAGTCTTAGTGTAGTTCCCGGTCAGACATTAATATTAAGTCAATGGCAGCCGAATTAGTTGTCTGTGCCCTATACATTAACGGGCACAATTTCTCTGCAAATATTTTTAAAAAATTCCCAGTTATGAATAGTTTTGTTTGTCTAGGTAACATGCTACCAAGATTATATAAAACTCGAAAAGAGGCAGAAGATGCAAATTTTGACAATTTTAAATTAAAATATTTAATTGGATTTTTCGTTTATTGTCATAATTGTCTAAATTTCTAACGTATGTAGAAATTGTAAATGTTAGCGTTGTAGAATAAAAGAAGCAGCTGAAAATTATTTAAATACGTCCTCGTTTGCTCCACTCCAAAGAAGGTGGACACATGCACATTGAGCTTTTATCAATAATGATGCTTATTTTTTCGCGTAATGACGTGCGTATTATTTCACATAAATTTGAATGGATAAAAGTTACTGAACATGCAATAACAACCACATTATTTACAATTCTAAATGTAGATTGTTTTGATCTGAGTTTAAGTATTTTGTTTTGCCACATTTAACTCATTTTTAGAAGCATGTTAAATAACTTTCTGTTTGAATAGTTTTAATAAAGAAAGTGTCAATACGGTGGGTTATGTCAGCTTTTTTCACAAAGATTTTGTCTGTTATATAACCCTTATTAATTCTTACAAAATGTAGAGACACACTGAATGAAGCATGTTGAATATTTTTGGTTCATTCTATTTTCAGAATTCTATGCGCAGTTTTGCAATCACTAAGGCATTAGCAATTTCCTCACCAGCCATCTGCGCACTCACAGATCAGCCCAGATATGAAGTCATTGTCATCTTTTTGATCGAAGGACGAACATCATCATCATCATCATCAGCAGCAGCAGCAACAACAACGGCTTATAGATCGATACTAGTTGTGTGAGCTTATAATCTGGCCCTGCGTCCGCGGTATGTCACCCAAAAATTGCATTTCAGTTGCTCTTGAGGTCATGTTTTATACCAAATTTCGACCAAACATTGACAAAACGTACTCATTTCAGATCGTATTGAAATAATACCAATGACAGTGCAATGTCTTGACCAAAATACAAAAGAGCCAAAAGGGGATGAGATTTGAAAGTGAAACATTTTACTCACTAATTCTGAAGATCGCAGATAAATATGCCAAATAACCTTTGTTGTTTTATATTATGTACACAAAGTCATAGCTTAACATAAGTATAAGAATCTGATAGAGTGTAATTGTATTTAGGGGTTGATAAAAACAGACCGTGCTTTGCAAATTAAATTTGTATAAAGGTGATTCATCAGCTTGGAAGACTGTGTTTAGGCAAAAAATGAAGCATATGAAAATACGTCTTGAATAGTTAAGAACAATTCCTGGCCCTGGTGCAGGAAAAAGACATCCTATAAGAAAATGGTGGAATAATATAGTGCCAACAAAGAAGTCATAAATAAGGAACACAATGAATATCGGAAATATGAACGAACAAAAGGCATTTATGGGTACCGATGAGTGGTTTTAGTTGAGATAATTAAATTTAGAGTGGTATGCAAAGTAGAAAGAGATAAAGTACCTATCACTCTGAAAGCACTTAAAATAATGCAAGGTTAAGTACATCTCATTGTCCTGCAATCATAGACTGCACAAGACGCCAGAGATTTGCCGTACATTTAGATCCTAAGGGGAAATAATTTTACTTTTGCTATTTTTCAAAATAGTCATTTTTTAACCAATGGGGGAAACGAACCAATAGGGGTGTAATTAATTATATTTATATGGAATATAATAGTGTGTACACTTCTCTTAAATTTAGCCTAAATCGTTCAGTGTTTCTGAAAATGTCAGAATAATATGCTGACAATGTTCTAAAATAAATTTGTTTTGCAGAGACACCGCATTCAATTCCACCCACATCCCCGCCAGAACTTATTCATAATAACAATTAGGATAGGCTTGACATTTAGTAAGGAAGTATTAAAATCGGTTGAGTGTGAGAGTATAGAAAACTGTTAAATCCTCTGAATAAATATAAATAGAAATTAATTGTGCAGGAACGGGAGGACAATGAATTTAAAGCAAAATCATTTTGCAATTTATTCCACTGGTGGAAATTTGATTGATAAACAAAAGATTATGAATAGCAGTAGTAAGGATATTCCAGCTAAAAGATTCTATTTTATGCTAATGACCAGGTGATAGGCAGTGATAGAACATTTATTTTCGCATTCTGAGGCTTCTATGTTTGATTTTATGCTCAAAAGAGCCTATTTCATACTAGGTACTGGGCGATAGCCAGTGTTAGAACATTTATTTATGCATTCTGAGGTTTGTATGTTTATTTTGACTCAGAGACTATATTTACGACTAGGGATCAGGTTATGACCAATGATAGAACAGTTTACATTTTGAGGTTTCTATAATTGGTCAGCATATTCATATGTTTTTTTGAGGGTTGATTATTTAAAAAGTTTAGTCCTCATCGCCGATCATAAGTGTTTCAATTACAGATATTATAAATATTTCATGATCGTTATAACAGAGACTTAACTTTATTCTGCCGTTTACAAACGACGACACTCGAATGAATCTTTTATTTGCAGCATGTGAAGAGAATATTTGTTTATCAACGATGTATACACTCGATCGATCGAAGTCAATGGTAAATTTAGTACATTTTTTCTGACTGATTGGATTATGAAAGTTATGAAATCCCTTTGATAACTCACAAATTAATTTTTAGAGATAATTGCAATAATCACTGTTTTCAGATTTGATGAGCTTCTCACGAATACTAAACATATTCCTGATATTTAATTGCTAATTTCAACTGTCAACTGTTTTCCGTCTATGGTTAGATGTTTGATTTTTCTATTAATGCTATTTGTCACTGTCAAATTTTCAATCATTATTTCTTAAGTTTAGATAAAATTTCATACCCCAGTCATCGAATATAATGTTGAGTATAAATCCGTCGTCGCGAAGGTACCCAAGTGCAAACGTATCTACTTCATTTTCGCAATAACGTTTGTCATCAAACTTACTGAAGCTGCATTTGATAATAACACCTGTTTCAACTTTATGATGATTTGTTTGAATAGCCATTGCTCTTACATAACTAACGCAACCGCCGAGCGCGTACTTGTAATCATCAAATAACACAAACAGTTTAACAAAACTGTGATTCAAATCTTTTGCTTTTTTGACATTTTATTATTGTCTAACAATGCTGCGTACAATTTGGTACGCAATCCAATAAATTATTTGGTAACGTTTGAATTCAACTCATCCTTAAATTTACCAATAAACTTTTAATTTGTTTCATCATAAAATTTATTATCTCAAGGGTACTCGAAGAGATCAAACAGATCCCAATTATCAAAGATATTTTGATAGACGTCCTCACATTCAATTTCATAAACGAGCGAGTCAGTATCAGTAAACAATAACCTACTTGACGGCCACTGTTTTGGGACAAATTTGTAATGAAAATCGTATAAATWTATTATCAACTTATCAATCAACTGCTTGATAAGCCAAACAGCCGGATCCTTACCACGATATAATTTAATAGGCTTCGATAAACTTGAATTACTACAACATACTACCTTATACGCTACCCCGCACGGAATATGATTTTGAATTTTCATAATTTCAGATTGATTGGGATCATTTTCAGCGCAAAACACAGGCTTTAGTAGACACTCAAAGTAAACATATAATACTAAAGAAATTTTTAGTTTGTGATTATGACTGACAAATTGTAACAAATTATTATCTTTAGATGGCATTGTTATTCCTTTTATATTATTATCATATTGTAATGCTTCTGTAATTTTTCATTATCAGAACTCTTATGCAAACAACGATAACCGAAATGCTTCTTTTGTCTTTGTTATACTGTCTGCCAAAAAGCTCGTTAAAGTTTTGGATCCAAACGTAATGAATTTTGCAAAACATCAAGTTTATTGTCCATTGCGAGGCTCTTTCTGAAATATATCTCGGATAAACGTTTCCACGCTCGTCAAGACCAAATACGTTAACTGAAATATTATTAATTTACTTTTCAAACTTTGGTATTTGATTTTCTGCAACGGGAAAGTAATTATCAGTAAATTTCAATCTCGACAAATAAGTAAGATACTTGTCAACGCGTTCAGCATATTTTTATGTTGGAAACAACGCAGAAAGAATGGCCCACTAAAGAAATTTTTGATCAAAGTATCACGTTTATACAACATTTTTTATTTTTTATTTTTTGTGGTAAGTCAACATATGCGCCGCTATCGCGTAATACATGTAACAACTTGTAATTTCATTGTATGAAATAAGACTTCAGAAATCAGTAAATTCTATATTTTTTAAGGTATCATGTTGTATTTCTTCGACTAGCAAACGCATATTATTTCTTAGCAAAAAAAGTCTTTACTTTGCGTTAATATAAATGTCTGAAACATCATTGTAAGTCGATTCGTCTGCTACAATCAATTTGAAAATATAACGTGATACTGCACCAGTAGTTCAAGCCGCGGTGTTTTTTAAGCTCAAGTTTAAAGGTTGGTTCTAACAAGTTGCAGTAAAATTTACAAGTACGATTTCTTTATCAAACCTATAGGTGTTGTCAAATCCATAAAAAAGTGGTCGCTATTTGTGTGGGTTTCCCCCATAAGACTCTTCTTATCCATATCACCTAACTGCAGCTTTGCTATATAATATAGTATCATATATTTAATTGATTGTTCGATCGATAACTCACTGCGCGCCAGCTGAACAATCAATTAGAGATTAAAGTTGCTTATAGTATAATAATCACAGAATTTCGCAAGTGAGCAAGAACACTATTACGTTCACCATGTTTTCAACGTGTACGCAGGAAATATGTTAGGATCAGTGACTCACGTCAAACATTGACAGTCGATTGGCAAAGCAACACCTGCATTCTATAAGATCAGTGTAAGCGGAGATTGCACATACAGAGTTTAAATGTTTAGAAAATAATTTTTTTACATGTTATACTGTGATGAAGTTCCAGAAGGACAACGTGTATATCATGTTAATGGTGCGATCACCGATTACAACATTGAAAACTTGTCTTTACAAAACTAATTTTAACCTCGTCCTCTATTTGACAAATGAATTATTCGTCATAGAGAAACGAAAAAAGTGTTATGAAAAATATAAAAAAAACGGATATCTTAGAATAACTCAGAGGAGCAATAACTGATCAAGTTGATTATTTCAGTCAACGTTTTGTCTGAGAAACTTTCAAAGGACCAATACCAACTGGTTTAGTTATGGATCACATTGATAAAATTAGAACAAACAATAGTCTGAAAAACTTAGATTTAGTAACGTCTCAAGAAATTCAGGTGGTGGAAATACTTTAAAAAATCCAGAAGACCTATAATTGCGGTAAATATAAAAACAGAGGAGGAATTAACATTTACTTGAATCTCAGATGCTGCTAAGCACTATAAAATTGACAGCAAATCAGTGATGTAGCAGATTGGGTGACAAGATCAGCTACATTAATGTCAACCTTTGACAGGATTATCTTCACATATGATCATTAATTATATTTTCTAACTTTGATTTGGTAAGTCAGTTGTGAGCAAATATTAGAACATCATTTTTGTTACATTTCAGCGTCATTGCTTTTCTATCATTAGATTTACTTTATTTCTGCTGCTGTCAGGATAATTTTGTTAGATTCGCCTTGCATGACATTAATGTCAACAGAATAGGAACTAGAACCCGACAAGCATTTTCGTACTGCCTCAGCTAATTCTACCTAATTTGATATAGTAACTTTATGATGATACTTTATGTCATCAGTTATACTATTATTATATAAATTAGATAAAACTATATTATAATATGAATCTGATGAAGCAACTTGCTGATATATACGCGGACGACACGGCAGTTGATGATAATTTTATACCAAAATATAACATAATCTCAGAAAAATCTGCTGGCTACTGTGAAAATGATATTTTGAAAAAATAATTATGACGAACAAGACTAGATTAGAGGCGACACCGACACTTTCGTTGACAAGAAAAATTACATCAGACCGACTACTGGACGATATAATGTTAATTACCATATTGCCAAAAAATAAAATTTAATTTTACTGTTGCAAAGCAACAAGTGTTTTGACAGCTGATAAAACCTTTCCTTAACATCAAAATAGATGGCCAACAAAAGAGCATAAAATTCGATTTCATAAGTGCTAAGATATTTACCCTAATGATGATTTTTAGACAATATTTAATATTGTTATGTAAGCCTGTAAAATGTAAATCTGTTAATCGTAAGTTCGAGGACATTTTTAATAACCTTATTTTCCGATGTTAATTATTTGTTTGTTTGGCACCCAACTATTAAATTTATCACTGTATCCCCTCAACTTCACTAGACTTGTGTTTCCGCGCTTCCTGATAACTTTTTTTTATACCAAATATATCTTGTTCACTTTTCTGAAGTTAATATTCGTAAAGACTACCTTTAACCAGCTCTCATGCTAGATCCTTAAGCGCATATGTTACAAGTTAAAGTTACTTTATCAATAACAAACACTTCTTCGCTCTAGTTTGGAGTAAATCTTTTTCTATCACCTTTTTCACTGAAGAAATTCATACTCTATCACCAACTTTAAGTTTGTGTCTGCGGTACATGTTTTCATTTGCTAATCTCGGATTCTTATTTCTGGTGGTTCTATGTCTTGTGTTATTATATTTGTCAACTATCTGCGGAAGATCATCAATATACCTGTTTGTATTTTGAGCTGTCATATGTTTATGTTTTAAGTTCGTTCAGTTTATAATTAAATCGCTCGACAACACTTTTACCTTCATTTCCACTGGCATATTTTTCTTATGTTATTTTGCTCCAAAACCTGCTCAAATTTTTTTAATTAAAAACTGCTCCCTGCTCCGGGATCAGTCCAAATTATATTTGGTTTTCTTTCTGTGCTTTCTATTATTACTGCTAGCGCATTAGTGCTTGATGTAAATGTTTAATCTGAAACGGGTATGCTAAACGCGTACTTACTAAAAATGTCCATAACATTTAACAATTATTTTTAGTGGGCCATAAGCGTCAACATTAAATTGAGCAAGATTTGAGATATACACTAACTCTATTGCCCAGATTTCATCTACGGTATTTGTGAGAACCTTACGCCGTGGAAATTTTTTTGGGTTTGTGTAGTTGAAAAGTAAACGTCTTCGCTGCCAGATCATCGTAGAAATCTCTTTTGCCAAGTGCAGGATTTCCAGGGCCTAACTATATTATCCACAATAATTCCCTGCACACACTTTCGTTCAATACGTTCTAGCATATTTACCGGTTTCAGGTCACTAAGTTCATTTGCCATTAATTTGTCACAGCCAGGCTTATCTTGCTCATTATATCGATAACATACATCATGACGCATCACTATTGCATCAACTTGATTTTAAGGCTCTTGCCCAGCTAATAGATTGTCATTTTTATATTATATTCTCTAATGGATTATAATGTCCTGTTTATTTGTGAAATGGCAATGCAAAACCTCCTTTTGCTTTCTGCAATTTTCCAATAATTTTTATGGATATCGATTCCGCTTCAAATAACCTATCGGCTACTGCAACGCTGACAGCAATTAATAAGTTTAAGTTGTTCTATGCAAAGATTTTTTATCACATTTACAATTAAAATTCATTTTATTTTATTAATCATTACACAAAATTATTGTAAGATCTGAAAAGGTTTCGTGAAGAATGCTGTTTTTGCCAAATTCTGATGTTTTCTGGCCAAGTTTACCTGTTTTTTGGGTAAAATGGTCGACAAAATAAAAGAAAACCAGTCGAATTTCTTTTTACTGGTCAAAATCCATGGGGGTTAATGGAATTTAACGGAAAAATTGAAAATTCAATTTTTTCTGGTTTTGGACTGGTTGTTGGTTGATATTTTGCTTACAGAAAATGCTGGTCCAAGAAATCCACCTTCCACTGCTTTGCGGTTAGATATGGTTGTTATTTGTGTAGTGGATAATTTTAACACAAACCGTTTCGCCCCGATCGAGGCTATTGATTTGCTGTCGAGTTGACAATAATTTTACTGCAGTCCTGGAGACATTGTCGTCGGAGACTGGAGACATCATTAAAGAGATAGAATTACGTTTGGCAATCGCCGCTGATAACTTTTTAATTTAACCTGGAATTAGGTTTATTTCTCTCCTTGTGTATATTCTTTATATCACCGTTGTTACATAAATTATACTTGTTTTGTCATTTCTCCTTTGGGCGCATCAATTGTCTAAAATTGATCGCTATACATTATATTGTTCGGCTGGCATTGCACCAAGCGTCCAAGTGACTTCAATATCAGCAGTCGATCTGATTGTTTGCTCAGATTGCTTTGAAACGTCAAAATATGAGATAGGATATATTGATCGAAATTCTTCTACTGATATCTGAGACCCACTGTCTGCGTCATGGTATTTTTGCATAGTCTCCATAAGGAACATATACAGCCGATATATGTGTTTAGTGGCATCATCAGTGAAATTACATTCGATTGAATGCCTAGAATTTTTTCTAACAAAATTTCGTCTGACATATTAGTCATTAAAAAAAGAGTTGTTCATTTCTTGATCATTGCGGAGCTCTTGCCGCTGAAATGCAACGAACAAATGTCGACGTAATTGTTCGCTTAATGTAGTTAAAACATGCCATGTGTAATCGATTTAATTAGGAATAGCTGTTTGATAAATTTTGTTTTGCTGGAAATGTATCCTTTTTGTGTAATTGGTAAGCAGTGATTCGAGTTCCATCATTTTAGCTACAGATGGAACAACTCGTGGCATCCACAGAGCTAATTTTTTAATAGCAAACTGATCTTCAGCCACTCCATTGGCCTGCATTATACAATCGTGTTTATCCGCTCTATCTAACATGAATGTATATTTTAGTCCGCTAAACACTTGTTTGTAATCACGGCAAAATCCAAAAATTGTAGCTAACGGAAACATCATTGTTATTTGGCGAGATTCTGCAGCAAATGCTTTTAGTTTGGCATATCCCTTGTTATATCTCTGTTTTCGTATTTTTGTGACAGCTAATCTTATAGAATCACCTATTGCTACAACATTATTAGCAGCTGCATTGGCAGATTATTGTTATCTGGGGCAGGATTATCAGCACCAGTAGGGATCTCGCTTGAAACAGCTGCCCCAAATACGGTGTCCTTAAACCACATCATATTTGTGGCCACTGATCTGGAATAATCGTCACTGAATGAGACGGTATTAAGTATTGTGCTGGCTATAGATAAATGCATTGAAATATCTTCCACTGCTTGACTGGCAAGTTGATACCGTGCGCTTTGAAATAAACTCCAACCATTATTGACAAGTGCAATTTCTGCACCAGCTGAAATATCGCCGCCTATCGCAGTTAATAACAGATCACGCATTTCTAATACAGCCTTGTGCGGCAGTAGAAACAAGTCCTCGTCAAATTCTGGGACCAACTTTATTTAAATTGTTTGAGTTATCATCCAAGTACTCAATGTACTCATACTCTGTCACTACGTCGTCGTTGTCATGTTCTTTGGCAAGATAGATATAATTTTTGACTGACATTTTATTTTATTTTAGCACAAAACTACAATTAAAATTCAGCAAGCGTTATTTTTGTTTTCGCTACAAGTTTACGTAGCATAATTTCGCCGCTTGGTGATAATAATTCGCTTGTGGTAGCTATCTTAACCCATTCTCTTTCTGCTGGTTTGCAATATCTGATATTGCATTTTTTTATATCTGCGACAGTCGGGAATCCGCTTTGCGGTGCGCCTTTAATTTTATCAGCAACGTTTTGTCCTAATGCAGTACCAACTGTGCTAGCAAAAGCTTTACCTGCGTCAAGTGCAATTGRTGCTACTTTACGTGTAATTTCTGCAACATGTTCAATAAAGTTTATAAATATATTTCCAAAAAATCCTCCAACGATTTTTCTTCTGTAAACGTGCTTTCGCTGTCTCATTTTATTAGATCAAGAGGTTGTAAAAAAATCAATGTCAGCTCAGCAGCTATGTCAACAACTACGTTGTTGCGCGCAGGTCATCGTAATATGATACACTTTGTTCTGTAACACTGTGGTACTGCTGGTACTTAAGGTCTAACAGCGATGCAATACTAGTCGCTGGGGAGAAATATAATCAAATTAATTTTAGTGTAATTCTAGCTCATAGCGTATTATACTTTGGAACAAGCTCACAATTTCCCGTAACACAAAGATGTCGATCAGTTCTTTTATTGTTTTATTAATATCACACACGTTATATGCTCCTAGTGGTATTTTGACTGAGGTCGATGCCCCAGACTTAAATGTAAAGTCATCGTTTAAAAATAATTTACGTTCGGCATAGAGTGCCATAATGTAGCAGAAGTTAATCCAATTTCGCACTGTCTAATAATATTTGCGGATTATAGTAGACGGAAAAGTTTGCTCAGTCACTCGTTGTCTGTCAGGAATAAAGTAACAAAGTTGTGGACATTATATAAGATCGCCTCGATTAAATTAAATGAAATCGAGGTGCTAAATTTCGTACTCGGTCGATGTCAGCAATCAACTCGATCTAATTGATTTGGTATATCAATAATTTCGTTGTCGATTTCAGTACTTTCATTACCCACTTACTTGCACGATATTAACAGCAATATATAACTATATCTGCGTTTCATGCAAATACCTCAACATCAGATCCGGTGGTTTCTATTTCCTCTGGTAATCTTATATCTCTATTACGTTCATGCTGATCGAATAATCTTTCGAAAGTCCAACCTTTATTATGATCGTTTTCTCTAGCTCTGTACTGGTGTGCTGTTTTATGCAAAGTCTCAGCAATAATTCCATCTTGTGTTGTATCTAACAGAGGTATTATTTCTTTTTCTTCATTAACATTTTTAATTTCTTCATCAACTTAAAAAAAATCCTTGTATACCTTTTCTAAAATAGCTGCCACTTTTGTAATCATCTCTGACCATTTTCTAATGTTGTTAAGATCGTTTAGATTTTATTTTGACTAATAATTTTTAAAAAATTCATTATATTCAGTATCATCTGTTTTTCTTCCTAGTTCGTTTGCTGTAAAATCTTAAACTTTCTTTAACATGCATTATTTTTATCAGAATCGTTTGCATTTTGTTTCTTTGCTCTGACACATTTTCTCTCATCGTTTTTAACTCAGCTGGATTAACTGTAATTCTTGTTATTGCATGATGAAGCGCAACATGATTGTTGATTAATCTATCAAATTCAACCTGTCGTTCAACGGGATCAGCAATATTTCTCACAAGTTCAGTTACAATTTTTCTGGTTTCTTCTCTTGCTTTTCTCCATGTAGACCTAACAAGCCTTTTTCTTGTATTTTTTTGTTCTTCTGCAGATATTGTTGACACTTCTGGTTGCTTGCCAACTAGCATTTCAGTAACAGGTTTAAGAAAACTAGCGGCCGAATCTTCTGCTTTAGCTTGCACTTGGAGGGCTTCTACTTTTTTCTTAAAAGCAGCTCGAGTTGTAACAAATTTATTTAGTGATTCGATTCTTTTTGCTGTCGTTCGTCCATTATTATTTTATATATGTTGCTATAAAACTCACCTAGAGAAATGTGTCAATACAGCAACGAAACATCTTAGCTAAATCACGTGCAAGTTTATCAAATAAGAAACAGTTATATTTGTCTTTGGTTGCCTTATGATATAATCAATAAACTTATCATTTGTTACGTCACCGCATAGATCGTTTGCAATATTTCTTACGTCTACATTTCAAGTCCGGAAAATAGTATAAAACATCCCGTATTTCTCCTGATAAATCTGTTAAAGTTGTAAAATCCTTGAGCAAGATAGACAGAATTGCATCTTTTATTACGCAACAGTGAAAAGTACGATTTTAGTTTCTTCATCCCTTCATTGTTTAGCGGCATATCGTCAAAAACAACTATTATATGTTCACACGAATCGAGTTCATTTACTGCAATTAATTCCTCTGGTTGCCTGATAGTAAACATATCAATAACGGCATTAAGCTCATAACGAAGTTTGCTTTTGCTATCGCTCAATAATTCGTATTTATCCTGCTGTGAGTTAATTGTGCAATTATATACTTGATCGTAGTTAATTGTGTAAATATATAATCGATCGGCGTTGAAGATGTTGTTCAGTTAAAGATTTAATAATAGATTTGTTTTACCAGACCCTGTTCGACCACCGATATGGTTGTGGCAATCTGGAAGTTCATTGTTGTGTTGGTGCTTAACTAACCGTTCTGTATCAAAATTTAATATAGACATATTATAATATAAGTTGACATACAATTGTCAAACAATAAACAAATAATGAGCCATTATACAAAATTTGGAACAATATTAAGAGATTCGTCAACTGTTGTTTTTAGTACAAAAGTCGGAATTGATTTATCAAGCTACTTAAAGAAAACTGTTGACACAATGAAAGTAAATTTGTTCATGTCAAATCAACTTGTATTAGGTTTAGAAACAGCGAACCCTCCAATAAATGTCGCGCATAGACAAGCTGTTAGTAACGCACAACTGAAATATGTCGATGATAATAAACTGTCACTAACAGGAGGAACTTGAAGCGGTAACTAACATGTGCTGGGAAAAAGAGCTGGAGATTGGCTATCCTTCGGTAAACTTCAATCAAACTGAAGAGGTAAGTTATTTACAGTTGAAGTATGTAGACGGCAACAAGCTTGAAAAAAAAACAGCTGGGATACTTACAGTTGGCATTAATATGTCAGGTAAAAAAACTATTGGGTTGAAAACTTCATAACCACCTGCAAATGCAGATAATACGCAAGCGGTAAGTTATGCGTAACTAAAATTAGTTGACGACAGTAAACTTAACTAACGCGGTGGCACATTGATACGAAACCTATGTGAAATTAAAAAAAAATAACTGGATTACCGACAACCTCGACACCAGTTAATGATATTGATGCTATTTGTTATGACCAGTTAAAAGTATAACTTACTTACTCCATACCTAACAAAAAATCTGGTGGACGAATGACAGGCAATCAAAACATGATAAATAATAAATAACTACGATATATGTTCCAGTTAATCATAATGATGTGATAAATAACGCGTATGTTGACAGTCTGTCTAGTGGCATAAAACGAACTAAAACAATGTTGGATATATTCCAACACTTTGCATGGCAACTTACAATCGAGTTCGCTTTTAGGTAGGCGCATCATCGCATTATCCTGAAAATTATCCTCATTATGCTTTCTTTGATAGACTCGAGTGGAAGACAAATGGAGAAGTTGAAAATATCCGAATTAGGATAAAATGTCTTGCTGCAGGTGCTATTTGAAAATTTCATTTAAATTCTAGCTTTGATCGAATTTATAATTGGCGGTTTGAAGGATCAAATGATAATAATAATTGGATAACATTCTATAGTACAATAGACACTTTTATTTCAACAAAACAATATTTTACAATTCCAGTAGAAAATACCGCTGACAAGTAATTGTATTTTCTATTATACGTTCTCTCGGCTGAACATCCGTTTCCAGGACTAACATCAAATATACACACTCGATGATCAAATTTAATTTATTGCTATAAAATAATGTCAGTATCACCAATAACAACTGTTACTAGAGAATTTTATGATAATATTTTAATTCCAGTAAAAATGTTGGAGATGCATCACAAGCAGCACGAGTAATACATACCAGAAAAATTTCAATTCCAATGATAAACTCTCTATTGTCAGAAGAAGAA
>QKMX01138316.1:0-10791 GCA_003401595.1 Venustaconcha ellipsiformis
ACACACACACACACACACACACACACACACACCTCTGCTTCTAAGACTTGAAAAAGACCAAAGCCTTTTGTTTGGAGCACTTGTTACAGGTTCTTGGAACTTGTCATCTAGTCAGATTTTAGTTAGTATTTTTAATGTGATGTAGATTGTGACTGACAAGTAAAATTTCTGATGGCAGACATTTAGTAAAGTAGCAGATATAAGTAACATGCCTAGCAAATGACATGTCTCCCAGAAATGGTTGTCTTGGACACTTGGTGACATTTTTTCCTGTATTTTCTCTCTTTACACATTTAATTTAGACTGGTTGTGGTTTTTATTATAAGAAGCACATTTTCTTGTGGTGAATGGATGTATATTTTTCTGACTGGCTCGTAAAATTCCTCTTTTCTATTACAGTGTCAATTCTTTCATTGTCACTTTACTGTCATGATTTCAAAAGTCATTTATAATTCATCTCTTGTTCTCAAGTTCAATACTTTGAACACTTTTCTTCTTTTCTTTCACTCTTTTCTACTCTCAAAAACAACAAATTTTTCACTAATCCATACACTTTTATGTGATCTGAGATATCAAGGTAAGTGTTCAGTTTCCTTTTAGAGAACAGGAAGAAAATTGGTTTTATAAATGTCATGTTCATTTTTTTTAAACATTTAAACAACTTTGCATTTGAAACATTGGATTGAATAATTTATGTATAGATTTTCTCCCATGACTAGACAAGATGGCCCGTCTGATAAATTTGTGAAATTGTAGGTGGTGGGCTTACTGTCGGCAAAATATATCCTTTGTAAATATTTGTCAGATAGTAGGTGGAGGGCTTACCGTTATCTAAATATCCTTTATAAATATTTGCCATAGTTGTTTAGAAAGAATGATGGTGGCGAGGGTCCTTTTATTCATTTGGTTTTAATTGATACTTTGTTTACAGTATATACATTGTATTTTTCCAATTGATTTGCATCCTTGTTTGTGTCAGACTAGTTTCAGATCTATTTAGCTATTAAGACTATTTATTTATGGCCTAACCATCTCTTGTTTGCATTAGTAAAATGTTGAAATTTGAAAACCATATCATGAGTATTGCATTCCTGCCTTCAAGATGGAATCCAGCTGAGTGAAAATTCAGATTCATTTTTAAAAATTGCCTGCAGATGGGGTTTTGACCTGTGGCCAGACATGTTATTTGAGAACGAAAGGGTTGATCATCAAACCAAAGGGTAGATCATTAACCAATGAGTAGATCATTAACCAAAGGGTTGATCATCAAACAAAAGGGTACATCATTAACCAAAGGGTTGATCAGTAACCAAAGGGTTGATCAGTAACCAAAGGGTAGATCATTACCAAAGGGTTGATCATTAACCAAAGGGTTGGTCATCAAACCAAAGGGTAGATCATTAACCAAAGGGTAGATCATTAACCAAAGGGTAAATCATTAACTAAAGGGTAGATCCTTAACCAAAGGTTTGATCATCAAACCAAAGGGTTCGTCATCAAACCATGGGTTGATCATTAACCAAAGGGTTGATCAGTAACCAAAGGGTTGATCATCAAACCAAATGGTTGATCATCAAACCAAAGGGTAGATCATTAACCATAGGGTTGATCAGTAACCAAAAGTTTGGTCATCAAACCAAAGGGTTGATCAGTAACCAAAGGGTTGATCATCAAACCAAAGGGTTGATCATCAAACCAAAGGGTAGATCATTAACCAAATGGTAGATCATTAACCAAAGGGTAGATCATTAACCAAAGGATTGATCATCAACCAAAGGGTAGATCATTAACCAAAGGGTTGATCATCAAACCAATGGGTAGATCATTAACCAAAGGGTTGATCATCCAACCAAAGGGTTGATCATTAACCAAAGGGTTGATCATCAAACCAAAGGGTTGGTCATTATCCAAAAAGTTGATCATCAAACCAAAGGATTGATCATTAACACAAATGTTGATCATTAAACCAAAGGGTTGATCATTAACCAAAGTATTGATCATTAACCAAAGTGTTGATCATCAAATCAAAGGGTTGAACATTAACCAAAGGGTTGATCATCAAACCAAAGGTTGATCATTAACCAAAGGGTTGATCATCAAACCAAATGGTTGAGGATCTTCTTGTTCCTACTGTTTTATTGTAAATCTAGAGTTTCATTTTTTTAGTAAGGTACGTGAATAAATATGTTGTCACATTTTTGACTCAAACCATGGTCAGCGGATTCAGAGTTGTTTTTACTTGCAAAGTCTCCAACATGAATATTAATTTGATTAGAGCTGCTTTCAATAAGGCTAGTATTAGATATCATTAGGGTAGCACCATGCTAGAGCTACATTCAGTGAAGCATGCATTAGATATCATTAAGGTAGCACTACATTAAGAATCCACAATTCAGGCTGCTAGCAAATGTTACTCAGTAACTTGAGCAGTTGAGAAGTTGAGAAATGTAACTTGAAACTTAATTCAAATTTTGTTTTATTCATTGAAGAGCTTGCCAACCAAGACATTTATACTTAAGCAGAGAATTTGAAAATCTAGATATGCTGTTGATTTACCTTGAATTTAGTCCATCTGACATTTATTTAGATTTTTATACTTGACTTACAGATTAAATACACATTTTTTAAAGGCGCATAATGTTTATTTGTTAATCTTGGATGAGTGCAGTTTAAATTTTTGAAAATTTAGTGCTTTGCCAATTTCGCAAGCAGTTGTCCACCATGTTGACCACTTTTATGAGAAGACAGTCTGTTCTTTTGGCTCAAATGCACATTGACAGAAGCGAGATGTGTACAGTATGTGAAGGTGAGCACCTGAGATCACTCCGCTAAACATGACCCCTCCTTGGGAAAGGTACCATTTGCTCATCATGATATAACCAATAATGTGTTTAAGGAGGTTTTAAATCTAACCCTTCAGTAATTATCAAAGTATATTTATAGCCTGAAATTCATTCTCACTAAAGAAGTCTTAGATAACAATCAATATTTCTGGCACAGGAAACTAGACATATTGCAACTTAAACAATGTATATTCAGATGTATATGTTTGTAATGGAATTCAGTTTATTACTGCTTAGAATATTTTTGGATCCATTATCAAGGCTGGGAATGTTATATTTCTTAAATATATTTCCATGGATATTCAGATTAATGGCATGGAATATGATATGGCTGAAGTTTGTGGTTTATTTTCAGTTCAATAATTTTTTGTAATGAGGATCCTGAGCATTTTGTCTAATATTTTTTGCTCATTTAACTTTTCACTGCTTTGCATCAATCATTAAATATGTGATTTTCATCCAATTGCAGCAGAACTAAGTGATTCTAGAATTGAGAAGAAATTTTTGATTTAAATAAATTTTTGGAGACTCTTAATATATCAAAATTGTTAGCTGCTTTTAAGTCTAAGCGGGTTTTATGAATTATATTGTATTATACCTGAGAGGCTGATTTTGTATGCTTGTATTTTACAAGCAAATTACATGTAAATGTTTGTTTTTAAAACGAATGATTCTTTTACTGGATATACTTGTTTATAGGTCAGAGCCAGACTGGCCATTGCAGTATGTCTCAGCAGATCTGGGTGTGTGAAGTTTATTAGTAGTAATCACTGAAGCAAACAACATTGACCCTGATCTGTGATACATTGTGTGATATGAAATCAGGGTCTGTGTTGTTTGCAATTGGACTGGACTTCTGTGAGAGTACTTGGAGTAATTAATAAGCAGTGAAAAGGTTATGTTTTATTTTGGATGCTTTTGTAGAGTTTGTGGCATTGTGATTTTTCAGGTCATCCCTTTTATTCCTTGTTGATGTCAACCCTTTATGTGTAGAGTAGTGGTGAGCTACATATTACATTGTAATGTTTTACTTTTCCTTGTTTCAATTTCTTTTAATATGGTATCTAATCATAATACTTTGAAAATCCAACCCTGCCAGATACTACTCTTTAGTTAAGGGGAGCTAAAAGTTGTCTGCCGATATATGTGTTGGTCAGGGAGTTATCTCACCTTAGGTATAAGAATCTGCTGCAAAGTCCCAGAGCCATTAAGTTACTACTTCCACTTTTGACAAGACACATGACACTCTCATCACAAGAGGCCTCACAAAAGCCAGAATCTATGTTCTGTGTGAGAATTTATGTATGTTAAGGAAGATAAATCAATTTACTCTTCAACCACATAGTTCTGGGCATTGACATACTCTAAAACAGCTTTGGCACCCAAGTCACCACCACAAGACTGAGCATTACTGGCAACTCTCTCAGACTTGCCTCCTCAAGGTTTAACTTGATTCCTACTGTAGAACAGTGATGGACAGAGCTAATACACAGCTTAGTTCTCTCTCACTCAGCAGACATACAAACAGGTTACATGGTTCCCTCTCACTTACCAGACATACAAACAGGTCACATGGTTCTCTCACTCAGCAGACATACAAACAGGTTACATGGTTCAGAACATTCCATAACCTGTTTCAAACTAATGATCCTAATGATATCCTCCCCACTAAGATGGCCTGTTTCCATTGTGACTGACCTAGGCAATGTACTAGGGATCAAGAAGGGCTAAAACATCAATATTACAGGCTCAATCACTAACAGCCTGGTTTCTAGTATACCCAACCTGACTTTGCAGGGTCCAGTCATATATATACAAAACACCTTGAGACACTCATACTGCATGATGGCAAGTATAGTTTCTCATGCTTCAGCAGATGTCACTTTAAAATTTCTCTACATTCTGCAATGAGGAGACTCTTTTAATTAGAAACTGTCTCGAAGTCACAGTTTCTAATTCGGGGCATTTTACGAGTTTAGTGAGTGGCAAACCTCATCACTCTTTGCCGGCAAAGTCTCTTGCATTACAGGAGACCTTAGCTTCACCTCATGCAACCAGAAGATGTTGTTTGTTCTCAAGTGATGTCATCACTTCAAAACTGTATGATGCACGACGGGAAGACCTCATTGATGTTGTTTTCCTCCTTTGACATCCTCCTCCTACTCCATCAGCAACCTGGACCAGAACTGCAGCATCTCCTGATCTTATGATGAAATGGAAGAGTCCAGCTTCATTTACTTCCTCAGTCTGGGAAAGTTACGGATATTCTGATCTGCCTTAATCAACAGTTCATGGCTGTTCTATAGTGGCCATACACCAGTATGTCATTTTCAAAATCCAGCAGTCGGCCGTAATATTACTGCTTTGGGACGACAAAGCCACACTCCATTCATATGGATTGGATGGCCTTTGATGACACTGAGCATTTTTGTGATCACAAGGAACAGGTTGCCTTCCACAGGTAACTATACTTTTGTCTAGTCTGGACACATCAGCTCAAGACCACCTACAAAACCCAGTTCAGGCTTTGAAGTGGTACCTTAATAGAACAGAGCCGCTGTGTTGATAGAGATCACACCTATTTTTACCACAAAAGGAACGAAGATATATCAACACATCTTTCATCCTGGATTAGGTGGGGCATTTGCTCTGCATACTAAAAAATAATCTCATTTGAAATGAACTTATTACACATTTAAACTCGTTAGGTTAGAGCAGTTGCTGCCAGCCTAGCATTCATCTGGATCTGTTTGCTAACTGACATCATTCAGGCTGTTCCACATTCACTAACTTTTATCTCCATGATCTGTCACCCCAAAAAGACCAATTCGATCTGGTAGGGACTATATCCACTACTCAACAGGTCACCCATCCAGGTCAATTGATAGCTTCTTAAGATGTGTCTTCCATTGAATTGGGTGCAGGGGGATATTTCTATATATGAAGCCATGCCCTGACAGATGGAGTCCTCACCAGTCAGGTTACTTAGAAGCTGTCTCACATACCTTAGGGGACCAGAAATATTATATCCAGGTTAAGGGGATGTACTTCTCTGCACCTCTTATTTTTCTAAAGTGTTAAGATTGGGTAATGCATTCGAAAAAGAAACCAATTTTTACTAATAAAGTATGTTTCTTAGAGAATACTTACCCAAACATAATACACATATCCCCTCCCAGTAGTTACATCCATAGTTACTTCCGCTTCAGTAGTAACTTGGACTTTGCTGCAAAGATTTATACATAAGGGGAGATCATTCTGCACAACTGCCACATAGATTGGCAGACAACTTTTAGCTCCCTTTAGCTAGTAGTTCTCCGAAGGTATTATGATTGGGCAAGTATTCTTGGAGAAACATGTTTTATTTGGAAAAATTTATTTTATTTATTTGTTTGGCTTATTTGAGTTTCTTTGAGCAATCCCTTTTATATTTTTATGTGTTGCTAGCATTTGCTGAAAATTGGGAATTTCAATATCTTGATGGAAAGGCATTCCATTACTTTGTATGAGAAAGACCTTTAACAAGTTCCAGTATTCCTCGAAACACATAACTCACTATTAACAATTGAATACAATATGTAATAGTAATAAACTAATAAAATTTCTATTGATAGTCTAAATTTCAAATTGTTAAACATCCAGTAATATCTAACTCATATTAATAAATTAATGTTGACTTTTAACATTATCACTGGAGCAGTAAAATGCTGATTGTTCAAATCCGAAGGAAAATATTGTTTTTCCAGAAAATTATCTTGATTATTGATATTTCATAGTTTGGGGATTTTAAATTTCTGTAGCATGGTGGGAGTTTATACAAGTAAAATAAAATACGGTTAATGGGCAATTTTATATACAGCCAGTTTTATATTTCTAATTTAAACATTGTAACTGTTGCCATAATAACAAAATTAACAACTTGCTACTTTAAGGATATAAACCAAACCAAAGTCAAAATGAAACAAGTCTGAAATATTACTGTAAGGATCTGTGTTACAAGAATATTTATAAACTTAGTTTTTACATACCACAATGTAAGAGGAAGAAATTCATTTAGATTGTCAGTATTTCATTCCAGTGTTTATTATAATTGGCTTTTTTGTCCATATACTTCAAATGTTATGAATGGCTTAACAAGCATCAAGTCTTAGATAATTCCATTTTCAGTGGTGTGAAAGTCTTGTTTTTTGCTTGCAGTGACGATTTCATGATGGCATTGCTGATATGATGTCATTTGTTGCCTAAGTGTATTGTGGCACTTTGAACTCAGAGATAGGCTGCACAATGACATGGTTGAGACTTCAGTAATAAAATCAGTAAAACACTTGTTAAATTTTAATAAACAAGAAGCGTACAAAATCTTGGGATATTTGCAATTTATGGCACAGCGTTAATCAGTCACACAAGCTTTTTGTTGTGGAAAACTTAGGACATCTCAACAGGGTGATGCTGAAAAAATCCATAACTAGCATACATTTTTCTCTCAGAATTTGATAAAAGAAAACATTGATCCTCATTGTTTGCAGATTTGGTGAATTTTTAAATTGCATTGCAAGTATTATTCTATGGACAATTTCTATTTAATGATCCTTACTTGTAAATATATGTTCAGTTGAGGCTACAGCTAATTTTTAATTGACTTGGATAGCTTGGATGCGTAGCTATGAAATCTTTTCTGGCATTTTCAGATGTCAAATGCGCAGCATTTCACAAATGATTATCCTTAGCTTATAACAGCTTCCAAGAACATATTTTGTTTATTATTCTTTCAAGTAATTTGTTCTGGATTGTGCATTAATCTCTACAGTGGGAAGAAGATTGAGGATAAATGGGGTTTGACAGTTTGAAATGTAAAGTATTTTAAAGATATCATAGCATATAGGATCAGTAGAAGTCAAGTTTAGATTCCTCAACTGACATGGTCTGCTAAGTTTAGATTTGAAGACGGTATAATTTTCATTTAAATAAAGAATATTCATTTCTTGCAATTAGATTATCTAGTGGATAAAGCTGTCAGAAATTTAGAAAACTTGTACCAGGTACCCATTGATATTAATGATCGGTTACACGAGTACCTGATCAAAGGGAAAATGTATTTTTATTATTATTATTATTATTATTACTAATATAAATGGCAAAAGCATAATTTGAGCATAAAAGAGCAGTCTGTATATTACATGCCATAATTATGAATAACTGTATGAAAAAAATACATTATTTTTGTTGCCTACCTGGATCTACAGTTAAAATTCTTGTCACAAAATTGACTAAATCCTGATGAAGTAATAGCTAGTACAAGAGTATAGACACAAAACAAGTTAATATATTATTTATGCATAATACTTAAACTAGTCGACATGTAAAGCTTTCATTGAATGATCCTAAGTCCACAAATAATGAATGCTGTATTGCATCACTGTCTCATTATTCTTTCAAACTTTGTATATTGCTTTTGATTTGTCCTTTTCCTGATTCAACCTGTTTTAAAGTTTAACAAAATCCCTCTCCAACCTTATTTTGGTTATTACATCTTTGGGTCAAATTGATAAAGCCCATTTCTTTCAATATCTGGCACTATTTTTGTTTCAATTTATACTGGTTTACTACATATGTATAATAATATAATGAATCTGTGACACGTCTTCACATTCAGGAAACCTGTCAGTTTTGTTGGAACTGTTTCATGTAGAGTTACTATAAATAGAAAAGAAGGTAATTAGTCGGAGGTCTAACGATGGATAAATGCACAGCAGTCAAAAGTCAGATGACGCAAACCTCGAACTGTAATTGTTTTTGTGTGTCTTGCTTGCTCCTGATGTCTTTGATCAAAACTTGGAAACATTTTTTTTAAAATTGTAATTGCTACCCAGTTGCCATTTAATTACTCTTGTTATTATCAACAGGCAGGTACCTGTTGACAGCTTTACTATTGGATGTGTTTGATGAATCAGATTAGTGTCTAAGTAGGGTTACTCAGTGTATTAGACAACTTAGGAAGCTGAATTTGATTTTCAAAACAGTTTTGTTCCAACTGTACTTAGTTCAGTAATTTATAAATGATTATTAATAAATATATAACGCTGATTATGGACTGTTATTGGTTCACATATAAGTTGAAATTGTCTGATTTTAATGAACTTAAAAACACAAGTTTAACACAGAGAAATGGTAAAATGCAAATTATAGCCTTTAAAAGAAAATGAGAAAAATCAGGGTTAGGTTTATGAAATATTTAACCTTTTGCTTGCTTTTATTCCCTTTTTGTGATTGTTTCTGTAGGATTTGGATTATGCATTTATCATTTTATTAGTTTTCTTTTTCTCCTCACATCTGTTTGCTAAATTTTTGTTTTATCAATTGATTTTATCCATTTTGTTTAATAACATTATTCATTTTTTATAATTTTAGTGGAGATCGTCTTAATATTTATGCAGTGCAAAAGAACATTTCTCCAGCAATAAATGTTATTGAGTCAATATGTCCAAGAATATTTTTTTAAAAATTTGAACATAGGGTTTATATGCAGTTGAAATCATAATGAGTTTGACAGGTCTGTATAGGTTTTAGAACCTAAGCAAAGTTTAATGCCCATTCTGTCACAAAAAATTGACCACTGTCCACTCATAAATTGTTTGCTTGATTGCATTTGCAAATAGAATGCATAGTCTATTTAATGTACTGTGCACTAATCTATGCAGTTTTGTGGTCAAAACTTGCAGCACAAAATTTCCTGGTCAGAGTGCACATCATTCAATCCCATCTTGCCATGTTGGAACGAAGCAGTTGCTGCATCACACTTATAGCATATATCTTGCAATACTGTGCTGTATAGGTCAGAACCAACTGCAGACTCAACAGACCCAGATCTGTTGTTGCATATTATGCCAGCAGATCTGTGGTCTATGCAGTTTGTTAGGAGTAATCAATAGAACAGGCCAATTAAACCCTGATTTGCTAGTGCATTTATCAATGGTAGATATGGGTCTATGTTTGGAGTTGAATTTTATTTACAAGCGAATTCAGATTGTATGTGAGAAATGTTTTTTTCCACTTAATGTAATGGATTAAACAATGCTAAAAATTTCTTGCATAATCTTCATTCAGCATATGAACACATTGAGGGAGATAATGCTCCTCTATAACAGTGAGTTCATTGTACACACATTTCATATATACCTACCATATTTACTCACCTTTAAGATGGCTGAATATGCACACTGCATAGACCATAATACATGATTGCACAATGTACGAGTAGATCAGAACCTGAATTGATTCTTCTACTGATTACTTCTAGACCCAGATTTGCTGGCAAATTATGCAGTTGCAGATCTGGGTCTATGCAGCTTAAAGTTGAATCCAGGCAAGTATATATGGTATGGAAATTATTTATAATATTGTTGGTTTTTGCTTATTATGACAAGTTAAAACCTCAAAAATATACCATGATAACAATTTATGAAGCACTCTACTGCATTACACTGAATACAGTAGTACTATAATGATAAATTCAGGATGTCACCAATTCTCAGTATGTTTAGATTTCAAGTTAAAGATTTGAATGTAAGATAATGTCTTCACCTTGTTCATAAGTGAGATAAAATGTTCCTTTCAACTCTTGTTCTAAAGAATTCCTTGCCCATGTGTAGTTTCATATCTTTACTAGCCAGTGATGATTGATGCACATTGTTCTTTGTCAGCCAGTGGTTTATTTTAGTCTCTAAAACGGGATCTGCAACTGTGGTATCTGATTTGATGCAGTTGACAGAAAATGATCCAATCAGATTGCTCATTACATTTATCAAGGAAGACAGTTCAGACAAATCAAAGCTGACATAATAGAAGTAATCATAATGAATATCTAATGGTTCACTTTGTGAGTTTGTTCAGTTATCAGTTTATTTTTCCTGCTTGAAGTTGGCAGGAGCTCCTTCACACATAAGGGGTC
>QKMX01138367.1:0-10409 GCA_003401595.1 Venustaconcha ellipsiformis
TATATATACTAGCTGTGCTACTGATTTTATTATTTATATTTTTGAATGCACCATCATATGTATTTGAATCTAGAAATAAACATGAAACCTACACATGGTTTTCTTAACTCTGGTGGACTTTGCTCTGCTAAATGCTATTACGATATTCCTGGTGCAGCTGTTGCCTTTAGCACTGTACAGCAAATTTTATTATCCCACAATTTTCATGAGTTTGCTCTTTAACTGTAGAAAAAGTTGTCACTGTCAAACCTCACAAAATAGTTATGAAACTGTTACTTGTTTATATTTACACTAATGCCTCTCAAATGTAATAAATGTTTATCTCATTAAACTGAGCTGCCATCAGCACTGCCCATTTACAATGAGCAAAATGAGGTGGTTTCCTTGTTATTTTTTATATTCTACAGTCCGTTATTTAAATGCCTTTGAGTTCTGTGAATTTAATGTTTTACTGTACATTATAATCGCATTAGAAAAGTCTTCGGTCAGTCTTATGGCTTAGAAACATTTTTGTCGAATAATGATTAAGCGCACGTTATAATATTGAAAATCGAATGGCGGCAACCTGAAAAGTATATACTAATTTTATGATTTTTAGGACTATTTGGTGTGGTGCTTGTTTAAATTCTGTAGATGGTCACGGTACGTGAAACAGTATATAAAATGTAATGGTTACAGAAATCATAAAATATATATAAATGTTAGCACCTCGAAACACACAGGTCAGATATTATTTAGAACAGGTTAATAAAGGTGTAAAAATGTTGATGAATAGAGGCCAACATATGTCCTGTATTCCACTCTCATTCCTCTTTAACAGAAAGAAGAGAGTTTTTTTTAGCATTACAAACGTGATACATGTATCTCCAGATTCTGTTTATGATGATCAACTCTTGTTTTCTTTTATCTAATAATAATCAAAAAAGTAATTTGTAATACGTGGTGCAGATCATTTGCTAATGATATAACAATTGATATAGCTGGCCCATATATGGATTGGATCCAAGTTGACATGCAGAAAGACTTACGGCTAATTGATATTTGGTTTTAAATAAACAAACTGGTGATCAACAAATCTAAAACGAGTTACCTGAGAATTGCTTCTGAACAAAACCTTTCTCCAAAAAAGATTTGCAGATACTGTTTGACAAAAACCTTTTACTAATGTGACAAATTCAAACATCGTTTTGTTTTACAACAACTTCAAACGGGGGGGGGCAGCATATACATCGCCTTTGCTCAGCTTTCTCTACAACTATTACTTACCTACTTTTAGAATGTTAAGACTACTATTGAATAACTACATTCTGCCTCTGCCTGATTACGCATCTGTCATCTGGTAGAAAACTAGCAACGACCATATTAAAAGAGTAAATACACTTTCTAAAAGGGCAGAAAGAATCATTTTAAATACCAACTTAAAAATTCCTTCTGCGAGTATATCGAGCAAACCCTTATGCTTGTTAAATGTCAATTAAACAAATACAATATTGGTGTCAATGTTTACATAATCATCAGTAATATCTCTCCTGAGTATTTAATAATATTTCTAAACTTATCTCCCATTGACATTATTTTTATCTACAATATGTCTTTGAAAAAATTAGTATCACCTCAGTTTCAAACAACTACTGTTTCCAATTTCTTCTCTTGTTTTGAACTTATACGACCCTGTCTTAGTTTAAATCTGCTGTTATTGGATATATTGACGAGAGTAATCCATTTTAAAATCAAACACATTGGTAATTATAGTTATTTCAACCAATTTTGTTATATTGCTAAACGTCTAAAGTTGTAAAAGAGATGCCAATGAGTTATTTATAACCATGAACAATTTTTTATATGTATATTTGTGTTAGTGTTTGTGCCTCTGTGTAAACAAGGATAAATTCCTATCCATGGAAAATGGCGTTCCAATATATAAAATGTAGTGAAAATATTCAGGAACTTTTTCAACAAAACATTGCTACTTTATACATTTCATTTACATGACGGTTTGTGTTTACTTTAAATATGTTGAAGTCTTAAAGTAAGAATTGTAGAACGCCATATGTTCAGCTTCATTAAATGGAACATTAGCAAATAAACAAAATATACCATTGTCACAGCAACACATCTCGAAACACTCTAGATACTTATTTATGGCACAAGATGGCTAATGCTCTCGTCAATATTTATTCAAAAGAACAGCCATGCCCAGAGATAAAATATTGTCTTATCTAGCTGTAAAGCATTTTATGGATTATCTTAAAGCAACAATTAGCATGTGATATGGTCGCCCCAACACTGAGTAATTTAAACTATAATCCAATAGCTAAAACATGGATGTTCACTATAGTATTGAATGTGAAATTTGGTATTACGAATATGACACTGTAGAGAGGAGCATCCCACGCAAAGCCGCTTGTCCTGATATTTATTTTACTTATTCGTCACCGCTCCGGTGGACTAATGGTTAGAGCGTACACCTCGGATGTGGGAGGTCACATGGTCAAAGCCCGGCCAACTCAAACTAAGGACTTATAGAAATATTGCTAACAAATGCCTCGCTAGGCACCCAACAAGTGCACAGAACAAAATCACATTACACACTTTTCTGTTTTCCAAAACGTGCTACTAAATTAATTTCTTTAATAAAACATATTTAGAAAGTACTTTTTAAAAACTTGAATGTGTTTGAATTTCTATTAGTGATGCCAAGTAACAGCCCAGATCTCATCTCGTGCCACATGTTGATCACTGGCGCAGCAGGGGTAACTAAGAATTCAACCAGCGGAACTCCAAACACCTGCACTAATGAAAGATTTACTTACTTCAATTTCCAGCCGACCAAAATACACTTCACCATGGAATCTGCATTTGAAGTGAGAATTTTCAGGTCCAAACCTGACCATATCGAAGATTATCAGTTTGGTACTGTGCAAAATTCTGTCACTTTGAGAAGAATGACCATAACAGGCAAGTGCGTTTTGATTATCTTTACTTCTTTGTTTGTAAACGTTTTTTTTTCCTTGGGTTTTGTTTTTGTTTGCTCCATATGCTTTCTCCAGAAATTATATTTCGAAGCATTCATGCCTTTTGTTGCAAACTTTTCACCAAGTGTTATCTAAATTTGCCTATTTAATTAACATTACGCATGACTGTAGGTGTAGATAAATCTATTGAAATGGTAACATTTGTAAACCATTATGTCATCTTTACTGGTACAGAATATAATTTTATATTTGATGCATGGGATTTCCAGGACAAATGGTAGACATTGCGCCGCCACTACTGCTGAATATGACCCCGAACTGCACAAGATCCTTCTCTGATAACTATCCCGCTGAGAACATTGTTTCTTGTGGATCAGAAATATCGATCTCCGCCGTTAGGAACGGAGAAAGGTAACGTTCAGTCTCAAGCAATATATATTGCATTCTTGATAATGTTTGGGGAAGCGGTACTTGTATGAGTTCTTTTACTGCAAGCCACACTCAATTACGATTTCAAATAAAGTACTATATCACAAACGTTTTCGTGATGTATCTTTTTACGAGTGTTGTCCTTTGTTAGCAGTATATCTCGAGAATTATTTAAGAAAATTAGATAAAGTAGATGTCTTGAACAATTCCCAAGACCTGATAAGGTTCCAGTAGCCTTGATCACATTTTTAATGTGACAGTGGACCATTTTGTGTCTAAAAAAGAACTTTACGATAATAGTGCGACAGTGCTAGAAGTGGACGTTAGCTTGTGAGCATAATGTCTCCGAAACCGTTTCACAAAGCCAGACTGACATGAAATTAAAGATGCATGGAGAGAATCCCCTGACCTAATCTGGTTTTGATAATTTTTATCCTAAAATAAAGAGTCAATGTTTCTGTTATTCTTTGTCATGCTCAACGTTCAACACAATTAGAAGCTTTAATTCGTATTGCATTGATTTAATTATTTGCATGCGCGCTTGTACAACATTTCTGCTCAATGTAATTCTCTGTTGCTGCGCTAAATCACGCTCAAATGGCCGATTGTTAGATAACAATCGCTACCTTACTGGAACAATTTATTTTTTGACGTGCATGCTTATCGGGCTTTTATCCATTTCCACTCGAGTTCGGGAATGTTAATTTAAGTACAAGATAGCTGTAAGTATTTTGACAATTTTGACACAATCTGTATGCTTAGTTTGTAAGGCTACAATAGTTTTGATGCTAATATCTAATTACACTGGGACACGGTAGTACATATTTAGGTAGTCGGGTAGTGTTTAAATAAACATGCATATATAATAAGTAGTGGTTACGTCTAAACTAATTTATTCAGAAATAATTCATATGTAACAGATTAACTCTACTTGTGTCAAATACAGGCACAACATTTTAATTAAAATAAAGTTAGTGATATAGAAAGTGATCCTGTACAAATCTTGTATTTTATTTATTTACTGGACACAATAAATGATATAAAATATAATCTTTAACGTAAAACTACTTCGAATCAATAGCCATTTCGTACGATGAAGTCGTAGCGGAATATTCCGAAATACCATGTTCGTGAGCAAAAGTCCGCTTGTAGGCATAAAACGTTGCTTTGTAATCCTTATAATTTGTTCCAGGTCACTAAAACTAATTGATTATGGGAACTTTATAATACATCAGATTATGAAATCAGGTCAGATATGGATGTATCTTCCTCATCAATATTGCTTTGCTTTTCATTTTAAATCACGAAACAAAATTAACCAAATTTATCAGAAAACATATTGGTCTAATAGTCATTCAGGCTTATACAAATAATGCCAATTCAATTTTACATAAGGCAGTCGCTAAAAATAGATAACCTTTAAATTACTCTCATCAAACCATTCAGCTGAATTTAATAAAAGGCAATCTAAAATTGAAATAAGTTTTAAAATTTGTGCAAATAGACATAGTCTCATAAGTGTTTCGTTTCAAAACATTACAGATAAATATTCCATTAAACGACTAATGCACAAAAGCTAAAGAACATTTGCCTACATTTATCAGAAATTCTCATAGCATGCTACTTGAGGTTTTGAACCAATCGTGTCAATCTGCTATAAAGTATGGTAAAATACTCGTTATAAAGTTTTAAAACCAATGAATGACTCATCGATCACTGCTTGACAGAATGTGACTAAATATGATAAAGGGTGCAAATTTAAAGGGTATTCAAGTGTTATCAATAATTTGCCATCAATACTTCGGCCGTTCCTACTGCAGAAAAATATGTAAACGACTTCTAACAACAGAATCTGACCACATATACCCTGACATGAAGGCCTTTCTTATGTGTACGTATGATACCGGTTCGCTTTCAAACATCGCTAAAATAGCCAAACCTTTAAATGGATTTACATCGATTGTCTCTTAACAAATTGTAACCAAGTTTGGCAGAAAGTACCCCAGAGTAAAGTCCTTCCTATATTGTGCAAGCGATGATGACCTGTCATCAAGTAATAGTGAAGATGCAAAAGAATGAGTAGAGAATCCCTCAAAGAATTATATTTATCACATATCAAATCAAAGGATTTGGAAGAACATGGAAGAAAATCGTTTTTTTTATTTGGTCAATACTTTCTATTTCTATGAAAGATAGTGAATCATGTAAATCACAAGCGGAGTAAAACAAAATTGGTCAGGTTTTTCAAGTGTTTTGCTGTTGTTTTAGTTATTTTCCTTTCGTGTGTATTTCATGGCAGACGTTTACAATGGCTTTTTATATTTTTTAATCAAAATATTAAATACGTTGTTAACCGATAATCCATCTTCACTTACATTCGGCTGTTGGTCTGATTCCGTTGGAATTTGTCGGACAATTTGCCTCTTTAGTCAGATGCACAATACTTCTTCTCATTTTTCATTTTTAAATCTCGCACATACCCTATGCCACCAACCCGGCCTCTGCCACCAAAATGCCCTCTGGCACCATTCTGCCCTTTAGCACAGAGACTTATGACCACATTAACAAACTGACAACATACGTTACATTTGCTCAGCCCATAAATAACATCTGACAAACATTTTGTTCGTCACCTGGACCTGGTTTTATACTGAGCGGATACATACACCGAATATATTCATTTTTTAAGATGCCGGAATGTGAAAAAAATTCATGAAAACAAAATCCAGAACAGAGGAGGTTGCTTGGTTTCGATTTGCGAAACAAACGTAATTTCATGGCGAACGAGTAGCACGATGCGTGTCAAAATGACGTAAATATACAAACAGGTCATGAAGCAACATACAAGATGATACAGTGAGTGAAACTTGTATTAATTGCGAAATAGAGTTTGCAGGTAATGGGAGAGTGAAAGGAACTTAAACAACAATGAGATTGCGAGAAGAACTTGAATAATTGCCCTATATGTACTGAGTGAATTTTAAACGTACTAATTGTAAAACTACAGTGCCAGATTTGGGATAAAATCTTGTGGCAGAAGACATACGCGTGATTTAAAAATGTCTGAGAATGTTTGGGGTACCTGAATAAAATCAATAATGTTAAATCTATGGACATTTTTAACTTCACATTTCACCTAATCACAGAGACCCAAAACCAAATACAATAGCCTCAACGATATATTCCCATCTTTTAAATATATACGCTTGGCCAAAACTCCACTCTGGACTAAACAAAAGCAACACGTAAGTTATTGTTTCTCAGAATATTGGTTCCTAAATGCAGGTAAGTCTTTAAAATAAGTATGCCATTATAAACGCTATTAGATTTAATAATTTTCAAGACCGAAAAAACTCGGTCTGGTATTCTACTAAACGAGACTTATTGGTTAGCTTCAATTGCATTTGGCTATTAAGAGTCAACCAGGTAAGCAATCTCAGAACCTCCCAAGCCTGTCCTATTTTTTATGTGTAATATTTTATATCGTAATTCAGAAAAGTGTTTTGTATTTAAATGTCATATTATCAACTCGTGATTTGCGTACAAAAATATTATATATTTCTATTTTATTTCAACTAACAATGATGATAATTTTCGAAAATGGTATGTACTGTAGAGATCCAAGCTATGAAATTTAAAATGATGAGATTGTGTTAGTTCAATATTTGGCATTGTTATTTGTTTATTTTTCGTGGCATAACTCACTTTCATTTTCAGAATCTGCCTTCAGTTTACATCGTTCGGGGGTGGATTTCTCACAACTAAAGATTTTCATAACGTAATATCTACAAAGCAAATATATAGACGAACCCAGTCAAGTCATGAAGTTTGCCTCCGCTACGATGATTCACCTCCTGTACATTGCAGTATCAATTCTTCCTGTCAATTTGATCCACTGAGCGTTAACAGGAGGATCACAACAGAATCGTCAGTGGAAATTAAATTCTCAGGATGGTTTGATCCGTCACCAACTTCATCGCAACCTGACCAGGCATCTGGGATAGAAACGTATTCGCTGACATTGCATAGTGTACAGGAATTAGATAGTCTGACTCTAGTGATGAAAGACACATTAAATTTCATTACGATCCCATCTCATAGAACAATATACAGTCTTAATCTTCCGAAAGAACCTTTCTTATATGCTATATTATTAAAAGTTCACGACCTTGCCAGTAACGTGAGGGAAGTAAGAAGATTAGTACTTTATGACAATTCATCACATGTCCAAATCGATTATGACCACGTGCTCAGAGTTACTTCGGCGTCTGACAAAACAAATTATACCTGGCAAGTTAATCACAGCGTTATTTGCCTGGAGTGGAAAGGGCGATATTACAATACTTTTCATAAAGAAAACAATCTTCTTAGGCGAATACAAGTTGATGCAAGCATATCTCTGGAGTACGATCAAATATCTGGTCCTTTACCTATATCGGGCACGACAAATGTTGACGGTATTGTCGAGTTTAAATATCAATGGAAGTTCAAAGGGTCAATTTATCCAACAACAGCAAAGAAAGTGGCCAATGTTACAGACCAATCATTTTGTGAGAGTCTCCAACTTTCTGATGGAGACACCTATACATTTGTTATAATGCCCATAGATATAAACAATAGAAGTATAACAGAGAATATTACAGTGTATATAGATTCAAGTAGACCCGAAATCGCTAATATTTCGTTGTTGAGGAATGGCTATAAACTACTTTATGTACACAGTTCGTCTGACCTGTCCAAGATGGTTTTAGAGTTTGAGGCTATGGATGTACATAGTGGATTAAAATCAATAGAATGGAAGATTGGTACGTCTGCAGGCATTGACAACGTTGGATCAGGAACTATCAGTGTCAAGAGCTCTCCAAATGAGGTAAACCTTTTAAACATATTTTTAATGGAAGTATTATTAACTTATATATCACTAATATATCTTCATGTTCAAATAGATCACATAATTCACTTCAGCAGACCAAAGCAATATCATCACTCTAAAATTGAAAGTCAAAACTTAGAAATGAAAATTGAAGCACAATTTGGAAATGAAAATTAAAAATGTAAATGTAATTAAAAATAGAAAAGAAAAATTTTAGCAAAACTAAACGATATCAAATAAAATTTGAAAAACTAAATTGGAAAATGACAATTAAACGTGATAAACTAAAAATGAAATATAAACAGGAAAATTCATTATGAAAACAATGAAAATAAAAACTGGAGAAAGAAATCTAACATGGAAAACTTTACAAGAAAATTTAGCAAAATGGAAATTTACAATGTACATTAAAAAATATGAAAATTTAAAAGCAAAATTTGAAAATGAGACGAATTAAAAAAAAGTTAATTGAAAATGAAAAATTAAAAAATAAATTAAGGAATAAATCAGGAAAAGAAAATTTTTAATATGATAAATTAAACTATAACTTCATATATAAAAATTTAACAACCACATTTGAAAATGAAATATGAAAATGAAAGAATAAAATGGAGCTGATAAAAAACCAGTGAAAACGATATTAAAAGCTAAAATAATAAAGGAAACATTGAACACGAAATCGATAATACCAGTTTAAAACTCGGACAACTGAAAACTCAAATTTGCATACGTAAAAAACATAAAAATTGCAAATAAATAATTTCGAAAAATGAAACTAAATTGCAATTTTAAATGAAAATTTATAAAAAGTGAAAATAATAAAATAAAATTTAGAAAAATAAACGTTGAAAACTAAATGCAAAGATGAAAATAAAAAATTAAATATGGAAATAAAAAATAGAAACATTATATTTGAAAAAGAAACCATTGAAAATGAAAAGTGAGTTATCAAACGTTAAAATAAAAATCAGAATAAAAATAGAAAATAAACATTAAAAAGATGTGATGTGAAAATGGAAATAGGAAATGAAAAATTGAAAATTATGATTTAAATCAACAAAATTGAAAAGCAAAATGAAAAATAACTTTGAAAATGAATATTCAAAAACTTTTATTTGAAAAACAATGAGAAAATGAAGTTAGTATAAATTTACGAATGAAATTTGAAAAACAACTTGAAAATGAAAACTGAAAATGTAAATTGAAGACAAACATTAAATAAAGAGATGGACTTCTAATGTACCTTCAGAGTTATTGCAAGTTTTAAAACGTATCTTAAAACCAAATGGTCTACACCATCTACAATTACAAACAGACAAAAACACTGAATTTTTAACAGCACTTACCCTCTTTTTATGTATGCTTGTGGGTAGTCTGCGAAAGCAATCCTACCTTTGCATGTTTGCAATAGCATTTGTGTATTTGTAAATACATTCCAATTTTCTACATCGTAGACTCTTCAGTGATAGTAAAATTCTTTGTAATTATGGTTTGTATGTATTCTTTTCTCTTGCCCTTGGATAGAAAATATGCAGGTGTTGGAAAGTCGGTGACTGGATGTTTGCCGCTCTAATTACGTACTGGATGGTAAGTCTGAG
The DNA here is from genome assembly GCA_003401595.1 of Venustaconcha ellipsiformis. NCBI lineage: Eukaryota > Metazoa > Mollusca > Bivalvia > Unionida > Unionidae > Venustaconcha > Venustaconcha ellipsiformis. The sequence goes on from QKMX01138367.1 coordinate 9,876, forward strand.
GTATTGGTCGCTCAAACGGTGTGTCGTTGATACAACGTGAGTGTTTAATAGTAGATAATTGGGTGCTGGATGGTTTATAACTGAGTTTTGGTCACTCAAAGCGGTGCATTTATGTCATAGTTTGCGTTTTGGATGGTAGAAAACCCTGACGGATGTTAGATAGCTTGGTGTTAACTATTGTAATCGGAGTCTTCATGGTATAGTGTGGTTACTGGCCAGTAGAAAACATCAGTTTGGGAAGTTGATAACTGAGTGTTGGTTATCTGCGTCGCCGAATCGAAAGTTTTATTTATTAATATAGTTTCCGCGAGAGAAAAATAATGTTAAATCTATGGACATTTTTAACTTTACATTTCACGTTGTCACAGAGACCCAAAACCAAATACAATAGCCTCAACGATATATTCCCATCTTTTAAATTGATGCATACTTCAAAATTCTCATATATTACTTTTTGGAACTCGGATTAATTCAAAACAGTTTTCGTGGACTAGACTTTTCAAATATTTGTTACACACACACACACACACACAC
>QKMX01138491.1:0-15755 GCA_003401595.1 Venustaconcha ellipsiformis
TCTCTCTCTCTCTCTCTCTCTCTCTCTCTCTCTGTCGGCGTCATATATCGTCTATCGAAATTTAACAGAGCTAGCTTTGATTTGTTCGTAACATAATACTGATACACAATACTATTAACGTGAATTTGTCTTCTAACTGTTCATTCATTTAAAGCCGATTTGATATATGTTTAATTTGCTTTCATATCTTTCAGAGACCCTTCCGCCATCAACAATTCCACCAGGTGTGTAATGCAAATGTGTTTATTCATATTATGTAGTCTGTTTTCTGACCTTACAATCTAAATTAGGTGCACATACTGAAATGAAAATATATCAAAACATGAAAACATGAGAATAATTAACTCTTGCAAACCTCTATTGCTGAAGCCTTAATTTGTCTAATTTGTCGATATTATGTTTGATCTTACCTATTTCGGACTGAAACCTAATTGATATTTTTGACAACATTTGGCCTGAATGGTGCACGTGAAGACAATTTAGTAGGATACAATTTAGGGGACAAATTAATATAAATTTTGTTATAATCCTAGATGCAGCTAAACTATGATTTAGCGGATATGACAGATCACAAAAGTACCTCAGTGTGCTACGCAATGAAGCTTGTTTTTATACTCTAAGGGTCCCACCCCAGAACTACCTCCTCTCAAAAAAGAGAATGTCCTGTCTTTAATTTGCATAAATTTCCACATAATCCAATGCTTTTCGTGTTGCACCTTTTTTCATCGACTACAATAAGTAAAGAGTTTATTGCGAATATTCTCTTAAAAGTTATGTGAAATATTATAAAGATAGTGTTAAGTCTGTAAAGTTTACATACTAAACTCACATTGTTTTACTCGGTTGGCCAATCCTTTTTCCCTCTCAATCTGCATCTTGCTGGTTATCACATAGAACAAAGTTATGCAATAGTTGATTGATAGATGCCATCTTTTGCCAAAGAGATCTATGACACCTATAATCTGCCGAATCCTAGATGATGTATATAATGAAGTAATGTTTGTTTGGTTTTAAATTTTACGCATTTGTTCAGTGATTTGTATGCTTGAACAAGGCGGCTAGCGTATCTGATAAAGGAAAACCCCAGTACATTCCTCAGAAAAAAAAACAGGAAGCTACTGGCAAGCTTTCTCACTTTTATACGTTAGTCGAACCGAGAAGAGAACAACGCGGAAAGAGGAAAGATGTGGGTAATCTGTAAAGGCAAGGGCCTTATATCACGTGGTCAACCAGATTGTTTTTAATAAAAGAATGCAGGCTGCTAATTGACTGGTTACGATGGTAGAAATTGTCATGTTCTATATGATGTTTGTCCTTTCATGCAGAAGTCTTAATTTTCAAGTTGTTAAGAACAGATAATTGAGATTATCCATATGGATTACATTTTTAAATTGCTACAACTATCAAGGTTATAGTAACCACCAACCCCAGTACTTGACCTAGTTGTGAATCCAACCTCCGCTTTTAACGTTAAAATATAAATTATGATATAACACTATCAAGTCTAGCTTAGTTACTTTGCAGTGCATTTACATGTTAATACGCCATGCAGAAAAAACTTTGAAGTTTGGACTTCGGTTCCATTAGACTTTGGGCATATGTACAGGTCCGAAAAATATAAATTATTATGATTTAAATGAACAATTTTGGCGTATGTCTCTATATAAAACCTTCCCTCATGTAATTGAGATTGTAACTATTTTTCAGCCACTCCTCCTCCAGCAACGACGACCACTACCATTCGAGTTTCAACTGCTACACCAGGTTAGACATAACTTGGTATTCATTTTGGAGTATTAATCTTCCGAATACTAATGAAATAGATATTGATTTGTTAAATAAGGATGAATGATATTTGTTTCCCAAATAGAATTCATAATAAATAATAAATTTGGGTTTTGTTTCTTACAAAAAAACTTATTGTGAAAATACCAATCGGTTCTGTATAGGTGGCAGTTGTCTTAAAAAAATTTATCTTAGATGAACAATAAAGAAAATTAAAGATCTATTGATTCTTTATCATAAAGAAAGAAAGAAAGAAAGAAAGCAGTAAAGAAAGAAAATATTGGATAAGTTTCAAAGCTATATAAGACCAATAAGGCAGTATAGAGAGCAGTGGATTCCATGAAAGTGCGTAAGGTCTAGTCTAAAACTGTGGGTTCACTTTTGATAATGGTCCTAAGTGCAGACAAACACGATAGAAGACCGGAGGCGCAAGGGGAATGGCAGAGATATTTTGATATGGAAAGACACAACTTTGAACTGATAAAGTTTGTATACTCTTATATTATGTGTTTAGATCAATTTATTATGTAGCTATTGTTATTTATGTAAATCAGTAATTTCGTAATGCAGATCAGAAATGATACACCAAACCTGCTATCCATCCTTCTCGATTTGATAGAATACTACAGCTGTTTTATTTAATGCCGGATGATGCCCTCATATTAATGTCTAACATTTCCATCCAGGTTATTGCATAGGTATTGATTGTCTTTAAGTCTAGAATTATTGATGTTTATAGTAGTTTTATTTTAAAGACCTTAGGGGCTGACATACCGTAACGTTTGAAACAGATTCTAAATAGTTCACACTTCTGATCCTGGTTATCTGGCTGACCCGTAGGACTGGGGTATATGTCTATCATCACTGTAAAGACAAACATTTATACAATTAATGAACCCTGATGATGTCTCTGTTTTGTAATTTTGATAAACTAATGCCCTGTTATAACAATACCAAAGTGTTCTGTGTAACAGGCTGTATTTTAGAACCCTTGCATGGGCGAACATTAAAGAAATTTAAACTTATGCTGTTTTTTTGTGTTCTTAAAGGAACTGCGTAACATTGGTCCCATTTCATAGCCGATTAAAGAACTTGTATAATAAGAATATTTTGTATATAATACATAATAAGATATAATCCAGAAATTAAAAGAAAAAGCCACAAAATGCTTTACATGCAAAATCCTCTCAAATTATAAACAATGTCATCATGCTTGCATAACAGCACTTTAATTTAATGAGTTAATATTTTTATCTCATTGATTTGTAGAATGTGGCCTGGCCAAAGTAGATCTTGTATTCGTCTTGGACGCATCGACAAGTGTAACACAGGGTAACTTCGTCAAAATGCTTGATTTTGTTAAGAGTTTTTTGGCTGGTGCTGATGTTGACAATGGAAACGTTCGTGTTGGTGCTCTTATATACAGCACGGAAGTTAATATTCAGTTTCACCTCAACAAATACTCCGATAAAGCTTCCATGTTTGATGCCATAGATAATATTCCTTACATATATGGCAGTACGAACACGGCGGATGGTTTAGAGGCCATGCATTACCAAATGTTTACAGAAGACAAAGGAGACCGTTTAGATGTTCCAAACGTTGCCGTGGTGATTACAGACGGGATATCCAATATCAACGCTCGTCGAACTATTCCTGAAGCCGAAGACGCACGTGCTTCCGGGATACATATATATGCAATCGGTATTGGTTTAGTTGACGACAAAGAACTTAGAGGTATTGCATCCGAACCAGCAAACGATAACACCTTCGCTGTTCAGGACTTCGATGAATTGGCAGGACTTGAGAAAAGGATCTTCACGTCATTTTGCTCAGGTACTGAAATGACTGAAATATCTTCCGTGCAGTCACATTATATCACTGCTGGGAAGGTCAAGAATATTCGTTTTGTTTATTGTCTTTTGGTTTATAAATATACTTTTATGTTAAAAATTAATTTGCGAAGGATCATGGTATTACACCTAATGTGCAACTCGATGTTATTTCTTGCAATGTAAACCTGTTTAAGCGGCTATGTTTAGGTTATTGTTTGTTCATAACTGATGTTATTACTGTTTCGTTAGTTTCACGTTTTGAAACGTGTATGCAGTTTCAATGTTGATTGATGTTCATATTAGCAAAAAGTATGGCTTATGTACTAATGAATTATGTTTGTTTATTTTTTCTTCAGATAGACGTCATAGTTAATTGGCTACAAACAACCAACCTGGTGCGATTCTATATTGACGATCTAAGATTCATGAACAATGAGATGCAGTATAAGTTAAAGTCTTTTAAAAGACCGCATACGCGTGATATGAAAAAAATTAGGAATGTGTTTATCATGATTATTTTGTGACTGAGCTAACTCTCAATTCTTGCAACATTTCAGGAGAACCTTCGACTGGTAAGTTTATTGTTACAACAGCGGTGTCAACAGCTTATTTGTCCGTGTCCGTCAATGTGCAGTTACTCGTCGATCTTTTTGGACTCACATTCGTTTGTATAGGCAATGTCGTCGTCGGTTTTGTGTGCGTGTCCGTCAATGTTATGTGCTCATCAAGGAACAGTCTTGTTCTCGTCACGTGTGTTTTGCGTTCGAAGTTGGTAAACACTTTGTGTCATTTGGACAAAATTCGTGCAATATTTGTCTAAGGAGTGCAATGTGCTTTTTGTCAACTATCATTTTGTTATGCGCTTACAAAAGATAAGTATGATATTGTTACTATGTTCACATGGTTTGTTTCTCTGTGTGTTGTATTGGAACAACTTATTAGCATTATCACATGATAAACATAACGATGGCTGAGTCTGTAAAGGAAGGCAGACCGGATTTTAAAGCATGAATGACAAAAATTTAATTACATACATAAAACACTGATGGATTTGATCTTTAACAAATTCGGACAATCTAAAAAAATCTACAAGCTACTACTGTATTTACACGTTATTAATATATAACATTTGAACATGCTTACTGAGCATTATGCAGATGTCCTGTACAAGCAAGATGTACAAATAATAAGCATAAATGATTTTGTAGAACCACTTTTATTGTATTATACATGGAATTGTGGTATATTATTCACGTAACAGGAATGCGATTGCAAAATTGTGCTAATCGATAAAACAGAATATTATAACAATTCTAGTTCTGCACGTGTTTCAAAGTCTGCACAAAACAATCAGGCGCTAATTTTATTAATGATGTTATCAAGCTCAGGTCTGTAAAAGAACTGTAATTCCAACATTCAACTACGTCTCTTTTTACGAGTTACCACTAGAATAAGCTCCGAAAGAATCGTTTTTTTTTTCAAATCTAACTTTTATTGTAAACCCATCCTGGCAAGCCAAACCCATTTGTACTCTATTTTATTCTCATCTGCTTCCCATTGTTCCATATCAATATTATCGTGGGTCCCTCAATAGGAAAGATAATCTTCTTTCATCGGAGTTTCGCTTTCACGCAGACATTGACCAATATAGACTACATAAAGGGTCCAAGTTTGCTTTCGTATGGCCAAGCCGCGACAAGTGATTGCACACCTCCATCATACCCTTGATATTAGAGCTTCCGCAACCTTATGAACTGGAGTGAGATATAATCACTAGTTTAGCGTTGTACATTATCGCATAAAGCATCACTAAAAAGGCAATGCAAACAAACTAGCTGTACCGTTCAAGGATATACACTGTCGTACAGGAGCCAGCCTTCGTATAAGGTATAGCTCTACGTGCCTATACTACAAACACATTCAAGGCTTATATACACATACCACGGTCGCAAAATGTGCAGTGAGGTACAAGCGAATATGATGTCGACAAACTGCATATGCAACAATATATCTCTCGATGTGTGCGAAAGATGTCTTGATAGTCTTTTTGATGCAAGCATACACAAAAGGTAATATTGTATGCATAATTGTATAACGGCAGCAATGTTCATATTAGATCTGCATTAAATGCTATTGGAATTTAATGCCTATTTTACCGGGACGACCAGTTGTATCTATGTCTTAACCATAATTATGATAAGTCTAAACCTATTGGCAAAGCGACAAATATTACGTCATGTTTGTTCCTTAGGTCTGTTTATTTACCTTGAGGTAAAAATAATTATATATCAAAATTTAATTGTAATAATATGAGTAATCCGATTCTCATGAGCATAATTATGTTTAGATACAAGTATGTTTTAAAACTAATGTTATAACGCTTTGCCTACGTATCACGTGCATTGTAAATGAGAACATTTGAAGAATTGCTATGTAGTTGTAGCGGAATGAATATCATAGCATTTGGCAGAACCACGTTGACTGCAATCTGAGTCCGTCTCTTAATAAATGAATGACAGACAGTTTCTCTTTAGCAAAATACCAGTTTATTATGTTCATTATGGTAATGGTAATGATTGTTACAATTATCTTACCAGTACATGTTTATTTTGAATGTCAATTTATAAATATATGTAACTTGTAATCATTTTGACATAAAGTTAACTTGTGTTAAGCATTGCCTATTTTAAATGACAAAATTCACTTGGTTGTTTCAGAACTCCCACCACCCGGTGAGTACACATCATATACCCTTAAGGGTCTAGAAAAAAAAAAACACAACATGAGGTCAGTCGGTCAGTTCCATCACACGATAGTCTTTTTTTACATTCTGTGTGAATGAGTGATCTGTGGGACATATAGTCATCTGTTAGATTAGACCAACATATTAATATGTTCCGCATATTATGACAGGATATAAAAATACAGACCTGAATGAGTATTTACGTTTATGATTTGTCGTAGAAGTGCTCAGTGATCAGTGTAAAGGATGTCTACAACAGGACAAATCATGAGCAACTTGCCTAACATGTGAACATTTATATTTCCTGACGTTTCATTCAACACCTCTTTTGTTTTTTTTTATTGCCGAGTATATTTTATGTCTAAAAATAGTGAATTGGGTAGAATATGTTAACTTCTAATTGTAGTACAGCTATGTTGCAATTTGTATTTTATGTATATAATACTTTCTCCATTTGATATGACAGTTTGGGAATATGCATATATTTAGCTCATGACAATTGCTTCGTACGTGTGATTGAGTGAGTAGGTGTCAAAAATATTATTTGACAGTAAATCTTGGTAATAAATTAGATGAAGTGTTACTGTAAATTAAAATAGAATTATTTGATTTTACACAGCTTGTGCAGATGCTCAAGTTGACTTTGTTTATATACTCGATGCATCGACCAGTGTGACAGATGTGAATTTTGCAAAGATGCTGGACTTCTGCAAACAGCTGCTAGAAGAAGCTGATATTGACAACGGTCACGTGCAGGTCGGTGTCGTTGTTTACAGTTCTGACGTACAAATTGAGTTCCACTTAAACAGGTGAGTTTAAGGAACATTCATTTATGTTTTGGGATTCTTCCTTTTGTGAAAGAGAATATAATAACATACATATATTTCCTTTGACAAAAAAGCCTGAAGTATGTGGAACAACATTTTTATGTTAAACGGTTTCTCTATGTACTATAGCGACAGACTGTGAACGAAAATTAGTCTAACTTTTCATTATTCGGACTGAGTACATTTTCGAGAAGAATATTCTAAGTTGCGGCTAGTGATCATTTAGAAAATAATGTTTAAATACAAGTTTGGCATTTACAGAGAAACAAGACTTTCATATCATTTCATATTACACCTATGTTCTTATTATTTATATTTAGTTATTATTTTGGTGCTATGGCTGAATTATACACTATCCTGAAAAACGTCTTGTCATAAGACTTTCAATGATAATTGCATGACACTTGTACGCTGGAACGTTTAGCGTTAAATAAGCTTGACGTACATAAAAAGACATAGACAATAATTATAAATGTATAATCTGGTTCCCTTTCTAATAGTAACATAAAACCGTACTTGCAGCACAAATTGTACGAGTATTTACAAGAATGCTTCTTTCAGCTACAAGACAAAGTCAGATGTAATGGATGCCATTGGTAGGATCAAGTACATTTACGGCAGCACCAACACTGCTGGTGGACTAAAGACCATGAGGGAACAGATGTTCTCCTTCAGAAACGGTGATCGCCCAGACGTTCCCAACGTAGCAATCATTCTGACAGACGGAGTCTCCAATATCAACGCTAGGCAGACTATCCCAGAGGCAGAACAAGCTCGAGCCGATGGTATCCATATTTATGCTATTGGGATTGGGTTATCGGATACCAGGGAGCTGGATGCAATAGCTTCACCTCCTGCTTCTGAAAACAGCTTTAGTGTCCGTACCTTTGATGAGCTGAAAGCAATTAAGGAGAAAGTATTTTCATCTCTGTGTCCGGGTAAGTTTGTCATGTGTATCTCCTTGACTTCCACATGACACAAGCTCATGTTTGTGACGTTTCTAATTCTTTTCATGTTGAGATCCACTTAGTTAAATCTTTGTTTGATAATATATATAACTTTGTTTGACACTTGGTAATACATGTAAAATTGTCTGATGCCTGAAGGATTCTGAAAATAATTGTTGGACGAAATTATTGACTTTCTCCGAAATTATGAAACCGGTGTTCATACTCATTTTATTACATATTTGAAATTAGATCATATTAGTGTTTCTGTTTATACTTCACACTAATCCATTTCGATTTAATGGGGCATTCCTATTTTTATTAGATAGTTTGATTCATCAGATAGATACATGCGACAGGGATTAACGGGAAAATGTATGATATGCCTATAAAAAAATTAATTATGCTACTGACAACAACATTTGATGTACAACTACTGCTTTGTGTCTTTTCTCAAAGAACTTGTATACTGGTATCATAACTGCTAGTCTTTTAAATATTATTGGCTGTATACACAATATGAGACACAATGTTCCATTTGTTAACGTAGTACAGATTAAAATACAAGAAGACTGTTTAGTAGTTGGAACACAGCTATACATCACTCCTTGTGAGATATGGTAGTCGTAACACTTATAGTTTCTGCTTTGTATTTAATGAACTATCCTGAACAGTTGCTCGATTTGCAGCGTGCATTTTACACTTCGTCTTTAATAAACCATCAAAATGTTTTTTTTAAATTGAATCACTATTATCTTTGGGTTGTTTGGGCCTAGGAACATGAAATTATATGCTCTCGAATTTAAATTATGGAATTTGCCTAAGAAATGTTCTTTGGAATAATCGAAATCAGTATTTCAAACATTTTTTCAACATGACTAATTGATTTGATGGGCCATCTGTCATTAGAGATGAAGGTACATGCTATTGTCCAGAATGCAGCCTATATATTTTGACTTTTCCCTACCCGATTTATGATAGTACGAAATTAATTTCTAGCAAACAATTATAAGGACTATGACAGCATGTCACATTTTTAGCAGAACATGTGAACAATCATCTAAAGATATCGAACCATAACAGAGCTGCAAAACTGTTTAAATATTTTATAACTTATAAAGACTTAGTCAACGTCAATAGGTATATATAATATTGCACCTAATTATATGTTTATCGCTCGTTGTATTATAAGACCTGAAAGACGCGATACAAATATGTTATATATACTATTTCCTTGTATGTGTTGTTTTGTTTTGTTGCTGGTTTTAAAGTTTGTTTCAGATTATATAATTGATGAAATTATAAATAAATATCATCATAGTTAGAAAGCATTATGATTTTGTTACAAAAATGTATGCAAACAATTTGCATAAAAATAAAATGATCATGAAAATTATACATTTGCTCTAACTCAATTATTCTACTCGTAACAACAACCCCCAAAAATTTATTTTGTATTCCATATTATCCATTGAAATATATCTTACAAATTTATGTCCTCTCGTTCTATTCCATGAACTGTGTTGATCACCGTCTTGTGATGTTTTGTGTGTCAAACTGTTATGTGTTATACTTTTCCACTCTGGACGAAAGTGCTTAGAGGCCAACAACGAGATTCTGGTAAGCTTTTGGTGTTCTGCATATATTAAGATATATATTATTGTCCGTTTTGTTTTTTTTTGGACGGTATTTATATGAAGAAGCGTGAATATTGCACTTGATACAATTAAACGAACACATCTTTTTCACATTTCTATATGCAAATTCATATTTTTTCTTCACATAAATTTGAAAATGATTGTAGTGTGATTAATGATCATATGAATAACCTCAGGGATAAATATATTTCGCTTTAAATATTTTCCTTGCCTTTTGAAACTATGTCTGCCATGCACTGAAGGTTCAAATAGCCATACATAGTTTCAAAAGGCAAAGAWAATATTTAAAGCGAAATATATTTATCCCTGTTACTGTTTTCTTAAGAGCTGATAAGAGTAGTACACATAATGCCTTATTTGTAGAGTCTACCTCGATTACGAGAGTTAGCCAAAACGCAAATATACAGATATTGCCTCTTTTAAAAAAGACGACTTTTAATTACAATTTCGATAAGGTCAATATTTTTTAAGATATGTCATACACATGCATTATTATATGGTATTGATATAATCCAATAGTATGCGGTAACTATATAAGTATATCATATTTATGGCCATGTAATCCTATAGTATTTGGTAACTATGCAATCTTATGGTATTTACTAATTTGTAATAAAATGGTTTTTAGGAATTGTTTATTATGTAAATAGGAACAAATTAATAGCTGAAAGAACGTGTTTACCTTAGTTGGTTGCTTTAATGAAATTATAACTGTGCTTTTAAGTGCGAAATGGACCTGACTGCAACAACCATTGGAATTGAATGCACAAATTTGTAAAATATTATAGCGTATTCAATTCTTTTGACGTTTTTAGTCTTCTTTTGCGATGGCATGTCATTCTTTGTCTTGCCATGAATTTATAATACGTGTTACATATATGCGAATTGCAACATACTCGTTCTTAATTGGGAACTAACTGCAGCCTCAAATCCAAATCTTAATCTTTGCTGAAACGTATAGTGTGCAAAACAATTTAGGATACGATTCGCCACACAAAATACATTTTTGTCAAATGTAAATATTCTGTTTTCTTTCCTTTCTGTTTCTTATGCACATAAATTGCATGTTTAATTAGGTTCTTCTTGTGTTCCATGCTATCATTTGTGTTGTTTCAGTTACAAAACGGATAGGTGCAGAAAAAATCGAAAGCTCCTTGACCAAAGTTATAACAACTCAAAAGACTTTGGGTAAAATGGAAAACATCCATTGTTATTGATAATTTCTCTTGGTTATGCCTAATCTATATTTTAGTTGCATATCATATAAACAAAATAGAATCTAGAGACCCACATACATCCCCCAGCATGTTGGTTTCATGCAATTAATATTGAGGTTTCCTGATGACCATAAGACATGTATTACAAGAAAGTACCTAGCACATTTCAGTATGCAAAATCGCCTGTAATTCAGCTCGATGTTTTCATACTTTGTCATGCTGAGACAGATAGTCAAACTGGACTACTTTTGGACTGTGTCTTCCTATGATGCTGATGAATGTAATGCTAGTTTTTCTAATTCGAATGTGCAACAAATAACATTTTCTATTTCTCTTTACATGTATTTTTAACCGTTGACCATATCACTTAATACCCCTTCTCATTTACATCTTATGTATATCAGAAATATCTGCAAATTAAGATACAAACTTCGTGTATATTTATCAACAACCTTATATTATCACATATAGTGAATACAGATATTTGCGCGAGACCTGTTGTTTGCCAATTTAAACATATTATGCCCCATGTGACTTCATCAGTGTATTACCCCAGCTTCATGTAGGCTATTTTAGTTTGCAATAGTTACCTAATAAAGTTGATATTGTAAATTGTTATATTATTTTATCTGTACTTAGACAAGATTAAATTGAAAATAAATAGTATAACCAGATCTTTTGTCTGTTGCCATTTAAAACTAAATCCTTACAAACGAGCCACATTAAGGCTTTTTCACAAAGTCGTATTCGCGCGCCTAAGTACTCTAAGGAACAATATAAACATCTAAACATTTTACGATTATATATAAATATTTGCTAATGTTCTGCTCAAGAGAAATATTGGGAATGCATAGAGCAAGAGAAAGATATTTCGGTCGAATCGCATGTAATGGATGCCTCGATGGCATGATGTGCAGAGATCATTTGTTAACCAAAGTGCGTGTAAAAGGCCAATGTAATTCCATTTGGTTATTTATGTCGCAGCTCTTAAATAAAACATCTTTTTCCCAAAAATCATGTATTCCCCACTCTCCTTCAGAATTTGTCTTCCATTTGCAAATTTGTATTGCTAATTTCTATGTACTGGGAGTATTGACTAACATATGTTTAGCAACATTAGTGTCATTACTTTCATTGCATATTTTGTTTCCTTCAATTTTAGCATGAAAATGGCTAATTGCTGCTTTATTGATAAATGACTCATGTCTGACTTCCCAGTTTGAAACTATTTAAATATGTGAATTGCATGTCTATTTAAAACTATGTTAATTTAAGTCGTTCACTAAGCTAACATGCTTTTAGCGTCATGTGTATGGAAAAGTAGATGCTTTTGCAAACGCTTAGAGATACATACACATTAGAATAATTTCAGACTTCTAAAAATTGTTATTTTGTCATTATCAAATTTTTAAACTCTGAAAATAAAACTCTATAGAAGAATGTTTACAGTTTAATAAGAAATATGATCCACATTAAAGCCTTTTTTTGTTTCTACTGTAACATAAATATATGTTGTAACACTGACGGGTATTAAAGTGTGGTATATACCATATAAAAAACGTGGCATATGATATTTTGAGCTAATATTTGCATATGTTATAAATCTTGCGACAATAAAGAGAATTGGACACCAATTTTAACTGCATTCAGATGACTTGAATGTTAATTTATATTTGATATTTAATTATCTTAATCATACCTTTTTTACAGGCGTAACCACACGAACGACAACAAGTAAGTTTTATTTTATTCTTCTTCACGCACGTGTGCATTGTAACCCATGGTACATGCATCATTTACTAATCCAGTATATTAAAACCCGAGAACAATAACTGTTGTAACTTAGACGTTTGCTATAGACACAGCAGGAGTCAAGTGGTGTGAAAAGAATCTGTGCCGTTAGGATCAAATTTTGTGGTCAGTTTGCAGAATATGCTGAACTGTAGCTGGGGATGATTAAGGTAGATCTCTTTTATTGCTTACATTATTTATCAGCAGAAAAACCCGGGTTACAGTGGATCGATTAAGTCTAATTACAAGGCGTACGTGATTTTTATGGAAACTTACGTTGCAGTTTTTCTTGATATATTGCAGAATTCAGCCTATTAAATTGATGCACGTTTTAATTCAAGGCAAAGAAATCACGGGTACAAAGAAAAAATGAGAAATTCATATTAAAATTAAACAGTGCTAAATTGAGGCAATTCACCTTTTTCTTGCGATTCTGCTTACATGATTATTAAACTAGTCTGTTAGAAATATTATAGCTGACGCTGGGGCAGTTTACTTAGACGGTTTCGATTAATTCGATACTGCTTTATTTAATATATGGCGTATAAATCTGTCTACGGAATAAGCTTCACTACAATAAGCCGGTTTAAGGTAAATTTATGAATTAAATTATACTGCATATATGATTATTTTAATTAACTAATCGTTTCTTGCTTCCTTTATAGTTTGCTCAAATAGAAGAGATCCACTACCTGACTTATTGTACATTTTGATTGAAACAATAAAATAGGAAGATTTATATCTCAATACAATATTGTAAGTTTTAGACATATCACATTTGATCTCGCAATTCTGCTTTCGAATGAATTTAAGACAAATTTAAAGAGGACCAGTATTTTAAATTTGCAAGAGTGTTATTATAAAAATACGTGCTTCAGTGTTACATACTAGTTACAAGTTAATTTTAACATAAGCTGTAGAGAATTTGCCTCTCAATTACATTTCATATTTAGATTCGGTTATAGCTTGAGTAAAAAAGCAACTTATAAATAAGCTTTATTAATATTAATATCAATAACTTTTAGTTGCTCCTTCTTTGCTCATATTTCGTACTCTAACATGCATGCAAGGCAGGCAACTGTTCATATGACAGTACAGCTGGAATGCAGTTGTTTATTCGGAGATGATTTATTCATTGTACTTCCTCAAACAGAATGCAGTATGCAATTTGAAATATCTCTTTTAGTTGTGCTGTATAGCTTATAGTACTATACAAAACTATGTAAACACATACACAGCATGCTGTATGTATTATTATTTGATGTTTGAGATGATGTAGATAATAAGTGATATTACAGCAGATTCATGTGGTCTGGACGATGTAGACTTGGTATTATTGCTGGATCCATCCGATAATGTTGGGGAACAAAACTTCACGAAGATACTGGCTTTTACTCAAGATCTATTGAGAGAGTCATCCATAGACAGTGGAAGCGTTCGCGTCGGACTTGCCATCTTCAGCACAGAAGTTTACGTTCATTTTCATCTGCTCGACTACCAAAGCAAATCGGAAGTGCTGAATGCAATGGAGATCCTGGCCTATGTCCCTGATGGTGCAAATATAGCAGAGGCTCTACATGCAGTGAGAACTGATATGTTTACCTATGATCGTGGGGACAGACCTAATGCTAGAAATGTTGTGATATTAATTGCAAGTTCTATATCGGATATCAACATAGAAGATATGATACAGGAAGCTGATGCGGCTAAGATGGATGGTATTGAAATTTTTTCCGTCGGGATAAGTATGGCGAATACAAGTGATTTGAGTAAACTTGTGTCACTACCAGTCGCCGACCATGCTTTCTATGTTAAAGAATTTGACGACCTGCATAGCTTGAAGACTGAGTTCTTAACGAACGCATGCATACAAGGTAGACACCCATTTTCATTTTTGACCAATCTTCTTTTTTCCAAAGTCTGAAGATAGTAGTAGAGTTGACAATGAATTATTGAGAAAGCTGTTTAAATAAAATCTTCTCGTCCAATGTAATGCTCGTTTGTCTTTCATATATGTCAAAGCAGAAAATCAAATAATGGGTCTCATCTTGTGTATAAAATAATAATAATATCTGTCAAACTTAAAATTTAGGTGATGTAATTTCGAAGACTACAGTATGTATTTCAGATTCTCTAAAACACGAACAAGGCTAAATTGCATTCATAAAAGACAAAGTGGGAAAAGTTTAGTCATGTAGATAGCACAACATTTTGCTTAATGTATCTGATGAATTTATTTCAGGTAATATGATTGTATCAGGTAGTATGATGCAATACCGAAAGAGAACTAATATTAAAAAGCACATTAGAAAGCTTTTAGTTGCCTTACATTGTCCATTTACATCTTTGCAAAACGCAGATTTTCTTCGAGAAGTACCCACTGTTCTTTAACTGTTTTATTCTTTGGTCGAGGTTTCTAAGAATACGTTTCCAGAAGCGGATATCCCTCCAATATATGGGCTTAAACAGTTTTGCTTTGAGCTCAGGTCGGAATATTTGTATTTAATGTTTGTTACACTGGCTTCGCTTCTTCCTTTTGAAAGTATTGATTATTGTAGCTTTTATCTTGCATATGATAACTGCAACAAGGATGACTGATATGATTCTATAAGTAGGACAATCTTTGAAATACTAGAGTAAAATTTCATCAATTTAAGGGTGATTTGGATTAAATGGCCATGAAACTGCTGATTGATAATGACAAATATTAAATTTAAATTACTATATGAAATTCTAGAAAATGCAACAATTCACGCAAAATAGACATTTACAATTCTTATCTCACAGTCCAAAAAATGCAAGAAAAAAACCCCTTTTTTGTAATCATTCCTGAATATTATTTGGTTTCTTTGTGTGGATTACCATTTCATATGAAGTATATCTAAATTCGATAGAAAAGGGAAGACAATTGCTGGCACTTTATTATTATTATTATTATTATTATTATTATTA
>QKMX01138640.1:0-12608 GCA_003401595.1 Venustaconcha ellipsiformis
TTCCAGACTGTTTACTTGCAACGACAAAACCTTCATGCGAGAATCGTGCTAACACGAATCACATTTACGTTTGAAATAAACACAATGTTTTTAACAAAATATCAGACCCATGCTAGCATTAATGATATAAAATGGTTTAAATTAAAAAAATAGAAATAGAATTTAAGATTCAAATCTTAATACACATGTAATTTAACTACATGGTTAAAACACAAAAGAACCAAATCCACAAATATGACACTTAGAAGAACTGCTTACAACTATAGACCATTAAACTCATGTTTCTTGCCTTAAGAACACCTGTCAAAGGAGTATAATATGAAGATAACGTAATCAAAACAGGGACAATTGTGAAAAGCAGAAAAGATAAATAAATGAACATTAACATTAATAAGACAAAGTAATAGCAAGTAAAGGAATTCAAATACTTCGAAGCCTAATTTACAGAGAACTGAATGATATACAGAAATCGAAACAATACTCAGAAAGTCAGAAAGACAATATAATATATATTATCAAGTAAACCTGATCTTAAAACACCCACTATTTCAATAAAAATAAAAGAAAAGACAATTAACAAATACTATATTCATCCTAACTCTGTGACAATAATCCAATCCTCATTTCAGGTTTCTAATCTGATCTTGGCAGTATTATTATTATACAAGCCATTGGCACAACTGGTATTGATTATTTCAATGCAATATGTATTAATGACTAAAGCATTATTGCTTCATCGATCTATCACAGTGAGAGAAAGGGAATGTGTGTATGTTTGTGTCTGTGTGTGTGTGTGTGTGTGTATTTTATGCCCAGAAATCTCCTTATACATATCATCAACAAAATAGCTTATACATCAGCCAATCTGTGTCTCTGAACAGTAATTCTGCAGAAGGCAAAACCGTTTTGGAAATATCATAATGACAACAGTACATTAGACACTTTGCTAGTTGAAACACAACAACATGCACTTGTTTATTCAGACCTTAAGTTTGTCGATCTTATGTGGACAGCTACCAAGTTTGCGATTGATTCATCTGTTCATGCTGACACAATTATCAGCTGCTACAACCTTTTTACGTCTTATAACTATTTTAAAAATCTCACCATTAACAAGCTTTCTAATATTCTCCATTGTCTTGCTAAAAAGTACTGTTTATCAGTACAAAAATGTTTTCTCAATTTGTTCTGTAGCTACCTCTCTTCTGTTAAAATCAGCAAAGACACAAAAAGTACCATTATGATCATATTCTCTATTATTTTTGTTGTTGGTTTGTGCATAGTTCGTTGTTACAACGCATATTCGACCTCTTATACCTTTCTCTATAAAGCAGATCATGTCATTATCAATCTTTGATTTCAGTTCTATTCTGCTGTGTTTTATCAGTATATCCCACGATAATCCAGGTGCTGAGTATTACCTAGCAGGACCTAGTTCATACCTTTTACAACTACTAACCATAACATTTTAGCTGGTAACAATACGTCTTTTATTAAATATAAAACATGCTAACCACCAAGGTTTTGAAACTCTAATTCATTCCAAATTGTTGTTGCGTTCTTGTACTTGCTATCACTAACATCTTCTAGGTTCAGTTTTGTGTAATAAGAATATGTATCGGGTAAACCTGGTGCATCAACCTATTCCAATCGTTAAGGTACTCGTAGGGAAACAATTCTTTTCTTTTTTCTCCTGTGTGCGCTTTCAAATTATTCAATTTGCTGCATTCATTTACTAGGTTATCTAATAACGACGCCATAAAGTGTAAACTATCAAACAATCTCAGCTTGCCGAGCGACACTGACATATACTTTTCAGTATTGTTTGGTATGCACTTAATATTATTATTGTTGTAGAGTTAAGCATGAGCAACAACATTATGATCACCAGATGCTTAGATAATAATATTCGCATCATATCCTATCAAGTTATGAAACCACATGAACATGTTAGGTGCTTTATAATGTAGATTGCAGCTGTCATGTGATGTGCCGCGGTACTTTTCATTAAGTTGACCATAATCTCTAACACAATCGTGCCCCAGGGTTTCATCGAAAATGTAACATCACTCTGCTGATCTAAATACATATTTAGCAGGCAAAACCATCAGATAATATGTGATGATCATCTAACATCCAGCTTTTTCTAAATCCTGAAAATGACTTTGCAATTGTTCTGCTCTCAATAAACTTCTTTTGGGTGATCGCCTTTATTATCCTCTGTTCCATGAGGCTTATTGTTTCTCTAATTACGTATAACAGGTTTCAGAACACTGCTGCATTTGTTTGAAAGATTAAATAGATATCTATAAAGGTTATAGCATAATGAGCGAAGCAGTAAAGCTCTGCGATTTTATGCTATCTTTCAGAGAATGACACTAAATATGATTGTTATGCTGGAAATATGCCAGGTGTTGAGATTAATCTTTAATGCGCCAGCGGGGTATAAAATGTGAGTACAATGTATAGATAATACGGAGCAAAAAGAGATGCTCGTACATAATTTCTTTTCGATATTATTTTATGATGATATTCCAAATGGAATGATGGCGTATCATAATAACGGCTATAGTACTGTCAATACCATCGCAATCTTCGATCTGCAAGATGAGTTTAAGCCACATATCATTTATATGTTCGAGGTTAGCTACAGAGGTTTGATGCGACACATTAGGACAAAAAAGGTTGTTGGATTATATTATATCCTGTCTTGGAATCCAGATTAATTCTGTATTGTGATACAATAGTAAGTCTACATAATTATTGCATTCCTGTCATGCAGAACACCAATACTGTCCTGCATAATTATTGCATTCATGTCTTAAAAACACGATTTATGTCCTATATAATTATTGCATTCCTATCACACGGAACACCAAACCTCTCCTGCATAATTATTGCATTCCAGTCATACCGAACACCAATTATATCCTTTTGTTCAAGTGCATTTATTTTATTAGCTGTTAAGAACAACATAATTTTCTCTTTTAGCAAGAACAAGATTAACTTTAACAAGAAGAGTTACTTTAATTTTTTTGACATTGTCTTACAGCTTCTTCCTATTGCTTTAAATTAAGGATGCATTCTCTGGCGTGGAATCTGTTTAAGGTCATTTTATTACTTCTTTAAGATAAAAATTAATAACATAATATCATTGCTGAAACTATTAGCTGGTCTTTACTGTGATCTGCATGAGATTGAAAGAATTTAATAAATTCCTCAGCATTTTCTTTCACACGTGCCGAAATCTGACAAATTTTAAAAGGTTGTGTTTTCATTAAGCTCCTCGTTGATATTAAGTTTCAGTAAGTACTATGATGAGACCGGTTGTTTATATTTCTAACAACAGATTCACAGACAGGATGGAAAACCACGTGTTACCTTAACAATGCTTCAAAGTTAACAAAGACTAGCATGTTTTGCCATGGACAAATGTGATTTTGTGCGACGTTAATCAGGCTTTGAATCAGGTTAGATATTGTGAAACGAACAGGACCGCATAATTACCCAACGTTTTAAAACAATGGATTATTACTATTGATTTTTTTTACCTCAATTGATACAAGACAAAAGATGACAGTAGAAATTGGTACAATTAAAATAGAGGGAAAAGTTGTCATAATCTGACTTACAATATTAACTTAGGTGAATATGTTGAATTTAAAGGAAACTCTGTATTGATATGATAAGCTAACACGATTTGTTTAGATCCCACAACATTTAAATTCAGCGATGAAAAACGAAAGATTACCGTGGAAGCTATGCAAAGCGTGGTTTGTTAACGTGGTTTTAAACTAAATCAACATTTTAGAGTAATAACAAAGCAGCATTTTATAGGATGAAACAAACAAAAAGAAATATTAGTGTTCATAACTTTATTCAGATCACAATTGCTAATAGTTGAACAAAATAAGTATACATGATAATGGTGTATAACATAAATTAGTCTTCAAGTAGAAATTCACAAAAAGTCCAACAAAGTAATCAAAGATGCATATATTTATTTATCTTGTTTAATGAATATGAAGATATATTCAAAACATCAAGATATACTCAATACTTTCTAATGCAATACAAATTTAAATAACTGGATGAATTTGAAAAATTGAATATGGTGTTTGAAAAATATACCACAGTCGATAAGAATGGCTCCGTTCATCAAGAGATTTGCCTTAAATGTGGTTATGACACGAAACAGAAGACGAAGATAAAAAGACAAAGTATCATAACTTTATTAATTATTAATTAACAATTTTAAAAAGAATTAATGAGACTATTACATATGAAGCTATGACCGCATCCAATAGTTATATATGCTACAAATGCAATCAGAATCTATACTTTCCCATCAGTTGGTTTCAACATTTCAACAATTTAGATCATAACGTTAACATAGCCATCTATGAATTTCTGTACTAGTTTGCTAGATGCCAAACAAATTAGAGGAAATTTAAATACATATTTTAAATGTTAGTATAGTGATGAATATATTTAAATTATTCGCAGACTTAGTGCCATGCGCATAGATTGAACACAGCATTAACAATCCCTTCTTTTTAGATAGACTATTTTTTGGGTTTAACTTAAGTACATCAATGAGATGAAAATGATACCATCAACCACAGCCAAATAATATCTTAATATTCTTGTCGGAGTTGAAACAAAACCCCAAAAGTATGATATTTCCTTTATCATGGCAAGAGATACTAATATAGTTTTTGGACACTCCCAGCTTTTAAGTTGTAGGAAACAAGTATTATGGCTCAAATATATCTCCCGGGATATCCCCTCCCTAAAAACAAATACAATTCCCAGTCCCAGAGACCCTACCAATACGTCTACCAACAACTATACATTTTATCCCACATGGATTCTGGCTCAGAGACCATATTGTATACTAGGGACCAGGTGATTGCCAGTGATAAAACATTTAATTTCATATTTCAAGGTTTCTATCATTGACTGTGGCTTAAAGGCCCTATTTTAGGCTAGAGACCAGACAATGGCTAATGATAAAACATTTATTTTCACATTCTAAGGCTTCGATAAAAGTATACATATTCTTGTCCATAAAAAAGTAAATTCTAGTCCAAAGACCTGGTTTCGTAAAAGGAATTGTTTGAGATTATTTTATTTATAAAGGTTAGATAAAATTTCATACCCTATTATCACCATACATATTTTGATAATTATTTTCATACCTGCTAATTTTCATTGATAGAATATCTGTTAACATACTGCCATTAATACGAAACTCGCTTATTATGTCGTCCTTATCATATTTTACACCTCGCAAATAAGATAGTATCTGACCAAACAATTTTTTATAAGTGATATTCGCTGTTTTGCATGCAATCGCCAATTATAAATTCGACCAACACTTGTGTTTAATCGACCTCGCAGACGAATTTGCCAAATAACGACCGAAATAAGACATGATCCAAAAAATCAATATTTTCTGCGTTAATCGTCTATTCTTGTCTATCAGAGAAAGCGCAATGATGACGATTTTTAGAGTAATTTGTTGATGCGCTTACCTCAAACCCAGCTCGGTTAATTTTTGCCTTGAAAAGTGTTGGAATGTACCCAATATTGTTATTAGTTTGCTTATACCACCACTATATGTGCTATCAACATACACTTTATTTGTCAGATCATTAGGGTTAACTCGAGCATATGCATTCTATATTTTATTGGCTCTGATATTTATGTTACCTGACATTGATCCACAGGATTTTCTCAAATACAATGCGAGTTCTCCTTTTAACTGAGCTTAACTAATAGCATCTATATCATCAGCTGGTGGTACATTTATTGGTAATCCAGATATTTTTTAGTTTTCGCTCATTACAATGTGATTTGTCATTGCATGGCCGGTATTACTAAGCTTATTATCGTCAACGGATTTAAGTTGAGCATAGCTCACCGCTTTTGTACCATAAACATCCGCTGGTGGATATTAGGATTCCAACCCTATATTATTTTAACTCGACGTATTAATATTGTCTGTAACCGTTCCACCGATTTTATCAATTTTACTATTATCCACATATTTCAACTCTAAAGATATTTCTTTATTGTATTAGCATATTTCTATAGACGAATTTTGTAGAGCGTCTATAAAGTAAACAATGGATTATCATAAAAATTGAAATAATGAAGAAAGTACTAGACTCTCCGGTTGCTTTAAAGAAACGTGTCGAAGAGGCACCTCGAGGTCAACGTACTGAAGAATAAGAAACAAAAAAAAACCTACAACACATTTTAAGCGAAATAATTCGTAATTCTAATGCAGCTGAAGACAGAATGAAAGAAGGTGAAAGAGATGAAGACATACAGGCTATGTTAGATACAATGAGAGCAGGAATTATTGCTGATGATTAAATAAAGCAGCATATTAATACAGAACCAAAGCAAGCGACTATTCCAAAGGTTCATTTTTAGAGCTATTTGATAGTTATAAAAACAAACAAGCTAAAAGATTGCCAGAGGAAAGACTGAATCTGGTGTTCCAGTTTTTACATCAAACACATAAATAGTTGACTGACTTATGAAATTAATAATGTGAAAAGAGGCCGGTAATGAAACGTACGGAAATCTACAACGAAATTATAGATATATAAGATAACCTTAGATCCAGTGAATTACTGACATAGGACGAGTATAAAATTTCACATGGAGATCTAATCTAACATCCTTGATATAATGTCAACAATATTATTACTCGATTTGTCACAAACAACGAGTGACAACACAAACTTTTCTGTCTAATATAATCCGCCAATAATACTAGATCACGGTAAACAGTATGACATTGGATTAATTTTTTCTACATTATTGTATTCTATGTCAAATATAAAATAAACGTCAATGACGACTTTACATTTATTTTTGGGGCTTGGGTATCGGTTAAAATACAACAGGGTGTGATTAACGTGACTGACCTCAATATAACGATCAAAAGAACGGATAACAAAGAACACTGCAGCAGACAATTTTGAACTCACTCCAAATTATAATATGCTACGAGCCAGGATAACAATATAAATAATTTGATAATCGATGTTTCATCATAGACTAGGATTGCATCATTATTAGGTTTTAAACGCAAACAATACAGCGGTGTTGCGGAACAAATTGTATCTTTTAATGGTGAGCTGTCTGTCAACATAACACAAGTAAACACAATGTTGATCATTTGTTCTATTGCATCAAGGTACTACTCTGTAAATGGTAGTCAAGGTCAAGCAATCTATAGCTTTTCGCCTAATGTCCTGCCTGGGTAATTAATGAAAATTACTCATCAACAAACAATATACTATCCAATTACTTCTAAAAATCAAATGACCAGTAACACAATTCCACAGATCAATTAGGGCGAGAAGTAGGTCTTGACAATGAAATTGTCACGTATTACTTACACCAAAGCGTGTAAATTTTGTAAGCTATTTAATAACAATGACGAGACATAAAAGGTTTATAGAAGAAATACTTAAGATGGATTCTCTGGAAATACAATTACGAAAATAGCTAAAAAGATCACAGGAATTGCGCGTAAAGTAGCAGCAATTGCACTTGACGCAGGTAACTCTATTGCTAGCATTGCTGGTACTGCAGTCGCACAAAAAGATTGCAGATAAAATAAAACACAACCCAACTTCAAACACGAAAATAAAACAAGCGATATCAGATATTGCACCAGCCATCGAGAGAAACAGAACGAGCTATGATAGCTACCACAAAATATGACTATCGTGATGAGAAGGTAATACGTAAGCAAGTAAATAAAACAAGACGAAAATTAGTTTTACCTCAAGTCTCGTGTAATATTGTGTGGCGATTATAAAATAATAAATGTCAGCTAACAGTTATCTTGATCTTATAGAAGTATATCATGTCGATGATACAACAACAGAGTTCGAGTACGTCGAGTATCTTGACGATTGCTCAAACGAACCAAAGAATTCTGGTCCAAGATGTTTTAATACTATAGACGAAGACTTGTTTTTATTGCCGCACAAGGCTATGCTGGAAGTTCCTGGTAGCATATTAGATGTGGCTGATGGTAGTATTGTAGTTGGCACAGAAAGTACGCTTGTAAACAATGACATGAGCTTGTTGAAAAGTGCACGATATCAATTAGCAAATCAAACCATGGCTGATATTGATAATTGGTCACCAGTTGCATGTACAATATTAAATATTGGTTCGTTTAGAAATGATTATTCGAGATCAATCGCAACAAATATGTGTTTTAAGTTCATAGGATTAGGACAAGCTGTTGAAAATAAATTTCGTATTTTTTCTGATGCTCCTGGAGTAGATAACATAAACTTAATCGCATATCTCGCTGATAATGCAGCTGGTGATTTTGGATTCTAATTCTAAATCTGTTTGGGATAAGACGTGGATGACTCTACCAGGAACCATACGCCATTAAGCAATTTTGATACAAATGAAAAACTGGGTGACATTGACGGATTTCATGGAGTATATTCTAGAGATGAATTAGGCAATGTAGCAGCAGGTGGACTCGTGAATCATAAACATACACAACTTTAACGATTTATATGGCACTCACTGGGTTGCTGTTAGCGATGATAATTATTTTGATTCGTTCCGACTTCCTACGCGCGATCTTTTAAAAAATATATTTTAAAAAAATAACAAAATAAATTACTCATCTTATGAACTACAGCCGATATAAACACCTGCTTATGGTTATTGTTGTATTATGTTTATGCGACAGATGTTCCAGAGTGAAATTTTTTTAACGTCTATTTTGCAGTTCGATAGAAAGCTGAGTAAAAACAATGATATATTAGCAATAACTTTTGAGTAATAAACAAGTATTAAAAAAATGGCATCGAAATCAGAACAGTCAACATATTGCCTCAATTGTAAAACTAAAACGCCTAACAAGGATGAGAAAATAAAAAAATAACAACGATTTTAAAAAGTGTGTGTGCTGTTTGCGGTAGAAAGAAAAGTATATTCCTGCTAACGCCGTCGTTAGGAACTGGGATAGACAGTTGAATAATCGAGTTCATCCTTTCTTGTGTCTTATTTCCGTTTTTGTGGGTCATTCCTCAAGGGGGTTAAGGGACATTTAATATTGGAAATCATAAAAGGTACTTTAATAAAGTACAACGAATAACAATGACGTCCAAAGATAATAATTTAGTGCAGTTTATCAATCATAGGAATAAACTAAAAATTCCTTTCGTTATATATGTCGACTTCGAGTTCTTGCTCCAGCCTGTACATGGCGTAGAGACTAATCCTAACCAATCGAGTACAAGAAAAAATTCAAAGTCATATCCCATGCTGAGTAGCGTAAAGGCAGTTATTTTACTAATTTGAGTTTGTCCAATCCGATTAAATTATATCGTGGTAAGGAGTCAGCTGTTTGGCTTCTCAAGCAGTTGATTAATGAATTTGATGTTATATTTAACCGTTTAAAAAGAATCGTTCCAATGAGAAAATTAACAGACCAGAAGGAATCTGCAAAATTGTTACATATTTGTGAACAAGTATTTGACAGGACAATATCGTGGAGCGACTCACGATAAAGGTGATCAAAAATTTCACGCTCCGTGTTTTATTCCAGCTATTCTTCACAATTTCAGAGGATATGATAGCCATATTATCGTAGAAGCTTTTGGTGATCGAGAAATAACGTCATGAAGTGTTCAAACTAATTTTAAAAAGCACATGACAGTTACTTTAGGTGAGTTGCGTGTTATCAACAGCCTACAGTTTATGTCAGCATCGTTTGATGAGATAATGAAAGGTTGTAATGACGTTTATAATCCACAAGATTGTTTTGGATATAAATTTAAAATATTGAAGGAAAAAGGAGGATTTCCGTATTAGTATCTCGACGAATGGAGCAAATTTGATGAAACTTCATTACCTGACAGGGATACAATTTATTCACAACTAAAAAATGAAAATATAACCGATAACGAGTATAAATGCGCACAAGATATTTTGGCGATTATCATTATTTGACTTTGAAAACCGATGGGTTATTGCTGGCGGATGTATTTGAAAACTTCAGGAAAGTGAATTATAATAATTGTGGATTATATCCTTGTTGATATTATTCTGCCCCTGGGTTACCTTTGGATGCTCTGCTAAATTTTAGTAAAGTGAAGTTAGAATTATTGACTGACGTTGACATGTTTAACTTTATCGAAAAAGGCATCCCTGACAGTATTAGCGTTACAACAAAAAATTGTTTTGAATCAAACAATAAATATATGAGAGAGCACAATCTTGAGCTGCCATCAAAGCATATCATTCATCTCTATTTTAATAATTTGTACGGTCACTAATTGTCAGAACAAATGCCATTTTGTGGATTTCGTTGGATTACAGCAGACCAATTTCTAGCGGAGAAAGAAAAATATACCAGAAGATATTTCGTATTTCGTTGAAGTTTATCTTGATGATCATTTTTAATTACACAATTTACACAACGATTATTCGTTTAGTGCGGAATCAATGACAATTGATTATAGTTTGCTATTTAAGGAACAACAAGCTATTGCATCACCAAGATAAAATTCAATGGTAGAAAAGCTCGGACCAAATTTACTTGATAAGAGCAATTTGTTTTCATTAAAGTTCTTACACAATCAGTATATGCCGGTCTCGTATTAAGACAATTCAATCAATCGCCTTGGATAGGAGCAAAAACTAATTTGAAAGAAAACATCTTTACGCTTATGAATAAACCCATCCTTGGTAAGACCATGGAAAATATTTGATAGTGCGTAAGCATTGAACTAGTTAATGACATCAACCGCGGGAACCAACTTGTCTCAGATGATGATTTTGTCAGCATAAAAATATTTAATGAAAATCTCGTCCCAATAAAAAGAAGAAAAACAAATCTAAACCTGAAATAAAACGATTTATGTTGGAATTTGTGTATTTTATTTGTCAAATTGGCTTATGTATAATTTTCATTAAAATTTTGTTAAGAAGCGGGGGCTGTTAAGTAGATTATTGTTTACAGATACTGACTCGCTTGTTTATGAAATCGGATGTGAGGACGTCTTTCAGGATATTTACAATAACCAACATCTGTTTGATTTCTCAGGTTACCCTCGTAAAGGTAAATGTTATGATGATACACATTAAAAGATTATTGGTAAGTTGAAGGGTGAAATGAACTCGAGCATCATCAAATACTTTATTGGATTGCGCAGCAAAATGTATGTCGTGTTGTTAGACGACAATAAAAAAACAAAAAAAATCAAAAGGTTTACCTCGCAAAATTATGGGATTACAGGTATGCACTTGACGGCGGTGATGGATTTATAAAAGCAATGGCTATTCAAACAAATCATCATAAACTTTAAGCAGATGTAATTATCAAGCGTCAGTTAAGTGTAGGTAATTACACACCATTACTCATTCTAAGGCTTCTATCATCGACGTTGAATATATACATATCATATAATAATAATGTTTATGTTTCATTTTCACAAAAATTTCACTCACCCCGGGGTATGATATTGGACAGGTTACATGAAATCGAAAAGCCTAGACGGTCATCTGAGTCTCTGAAATTTCGTACTTGATGCATATCAAGGGTTTATTGGTTCGCTGGGAGTTGTGTCTATGCAGGAACATTCAAAAATAAACAATAGGGTGATGGTAGCTCTTAACCTCAAGGAAGGGTATACTCCACGCAAGGATATTCAGAAAGCATGTCGCCAGTAGAAAACATCCGCATGATGTGCCTGTGGGCCATATGGTGTCCCATAACCACCATAAGAATGACACCAATGGAAGGACTATAAAAAAAGACCGTGGGCTCAAGATATACGATCTCACAAATTAATATTTAATGATTACCCTAGCAAATACAGAAAGTGTCCGGTTTGGTCAGTAAGTTTAAAATGTATCTGTGATAATAGCTGATAATGTGGGGTTGATATTTCAATCTCGACTGTTAATGCTGGTTAGTAAATAGTAATATGTATTTTAGATTCTTTACAAGTAATATATTTTATTCTGCGCTGAAATTCTTCGTTGATTTGTTCTATTTGATAACTGCCCGTGAGAATGCTTAGAACTTTTCAATCACATTGTATCGAAATGGTTGAACCTCATTTGTATCAAAATATATTTGGTTCCTATTTTCAATTCCACCGATGAACGCACACAGCTYAGATTGTTAAATTCTTTTCAAAAAGAGATTAAAATTTACTGGTAAAATATCATTCATAAATTTGAAGCAAACATATCGATTTTTTGGGGTCAAAAAATGTGCTACACATATTAAACTACACGCTACAAAGTGGATGTCATATAATTTGGGGATTTGGGGTTCTAACAGTTTTGTAACCTGCTAATTGATATAATATTTTAGTAGGCGCAACGCCAAAAAATAAAATAAAGGTTGGGTTACTTTCTGTAAATTCTTAAAAAGTAGCCATGCATTTTTTTCACAAAATATAGGGAAACACATAGTGACTGTATACGTATTAAAGCCCAAATTTGGATAAATGTAGTGCAACACAATATTTTGCGAAAACTTTCCATATGGCTGAATAATTATCATAAAGTAATGTTAGGTTATTTTGGAGTAG